>APFE030483806.1:0-29669 GCA_000404065.3 Pinus taeda | reverse complement strand
AGATAGAGAGAGATCTAGAGAGAGGAAAGAAGGGGGTGGGAAGGAGGATGAAGGAAGGAAGGGAGGACAGAGAGAGAGGCAAGGAGGGGTGCTGAGGGAGAGAGAGGTGGGAGAGAGGGAGAGGGAGGGAGCGAGGGACGGAGATAAAGAGCGAGTCGGAGGGAGAGATAGGGAGAGAGAGGGGGAGGTCTAGGCAAGGGATAGTGAGAGGGAGAGAGGGAGAGAGAGATGGGATAGAGGGAGAGAGAGGGAGGGAGTGGGAGATGGATGGATAGAGAGAGAAAGAGGGAGAGGGAGAGAGTGAGGGAAGGAGGAATGGGAGAGAGAGAGCATGGAGGGGGGAGGGAAATAGAGAGAGAGAGAGAGAGAGAGAAAGAGAGAGAGAAAGAGAAAGAGATGGGACAAAGGGAGAGATAGGGAGGGAGGGGGAGACAGATGGAGAGAGAGAAAGAGGGAGGGGGAGAAAGAGGGAGAGAGGGAGGGTAGGATGTGGGGTAGTGAGGGAGAGAGAGTGGAGGTGGTGCGAGAGAGAGAGAGAGAGAGAGAGAGAGAGATGGTGGTTGAGAGAGAAAGAGTAGAATTGAGAGAGAGTGAGAGCGTGGGAAGGAGGGTGTGGGAGGGATATTGTGAGAGAGAGGGAAGGAGGGGGGATAGGGAGAGAAAGCAAGATGAAGTTAGCGAAAGAGATAGAGGGGGAGAGAAAGAGAGAGAGATAGGGGGTGTGTGAGAGAGAGAGAGAGAGATGTGGGAGGGAAATTGGGAGAGAGGGAAGGAGGGTGATGGAGGAGAGAGAGAGAGAGAGGTGGGAGGGAGATTGGGAGAGAGAGGGAAGGAGGGGGAGAGGGAGGGAGAGAGAGAGAGGGAGGGAGTGAGAGAGGGAGAGAGAATGAAGGTAGGGGGAGAAGGGAAAATGGGAGGGGGAGTGAGAGGGAGGGAATGAGAGAGAGGGGGGTGGAGGAGAGAGAGAAAGGGGGGAGAGAGGGAGGAAAGAGGGTAGGGAAGAGGAGAGAGAGAAAGAGTGAGGGAAGGAGGTGGGATTAGGGGCAGATAGGGAAGGAGGAGGGGGAGATAGAGAGGGGCAGGGGGGAGAGAGAGGTGTGGGGGGGGAGGAGTTGAGGAGAGAGAGAGGGAAAGAGAGGGAGGAAGATATGAAGAGATAGAGAGAGAGTGAGAGAGAAACAAGGTACATAGATAAAGAGAGGGGGAGAAGAGACAGGGAGAGAGAGGATGATAGAATGATAGAGAGGGAGAGTGATGGAGAGAGAGATAGAGAGAGAGAATACAAGAGAGAGAGAAAGAGAGGCATAGGAAAATGGAGAGATGGGAGAGAGAGAGAGCAAGGATGAGATAGATAATGAGGGAGATATAGAGGTAAATAGAGGGAGAGAGAGACAAGGAGCGAGAGAAATATAGATATGTAGATATATAGAGAGAGAGGGGGTGGAGAAAGTGAGAGAGGAAGAGAGAGGAAGGGGAAGAGGGAGGGGATAAAGGGAGGGGGGAGAGAGAGGGTGAGGTGGAGGTAGAGAGAGGGTGAGAATGAGAAAAAGAGGGGGAGAGAGAGAGAGAGGGAGGGAGGGAATAAGAGAGAGAAAGAGAGGGAGGAAGGGAGAGATACATGAGGAGGGGGAGAGCTCGGGAGAGAAAGAGAGAGAGAGATCGAGGGAGAGAGAGGGAATATGTGTGGGGAAGGATATAGGGAGGGAGAGAAAGAGGGGGGGAGAGAGAGAGACAAAGAGGGGGGTGAGAGAGAGAGAGTGGTCGAGAGAGAGAGAGGGATGGGAGAGAGGGAGGGAGGGAATAAGAGAGAGAAAGAGAGGGAGGAAGGGAGAGATACATGAGGAGGGGGAGAGCTCGGGAGAGAAAGAGAGAGAGAGAGCGAGGGAGAGAGATGGAAGATGTGTGGGGAAGGATAGAGGGAGGGAGAGAAAGAGGGGGGGAGAGAGAGAGACAAAGAGGGGGGTGAGAGAGAGAGAGCGGTCGAGAGAGAGAGAGGGATGGGAGAGAGGGAGAGAGACGAAGAGAGAGGGAGGGAGGGAAAGAGGGAGGGAGGGAGCGAGGGAGGAAGAAAGAGAGAGAGGAGGAGAGAGAGAGGGGGGAGGAGCATGCGGGAGGGAAGGAGGGAGAGAGAGAGAGAGAGAGGGAGAGGGAGAGAGAAAGGAAGGAGGTTGGGGGAGGGAGAGGGAGAGAGAGGATGTGGGTGGTAGGTAGAGAGGGAGGGAGGGAGAGAGAGAGAGAGGGAGAGAGAGAGAGGGAGAGGGGATGGGAGTAGGAGGGAGAGAGAGATACTAATAGTCGGTGCAGAATCACACTTCTTTAGATGTGATTCTGCTATGCAAAATCATACTTCTTGGGATGTACCAACAAATGGTGCTTCTTCATTGTCTTTAACACCTACATTAAATGGGAGAGGTGCTCCTCCTAGGTAGTAGTGTTCTAGTATATCATCCACATGAGAAATACAAAATGAACCTATAAAAGGGTGAAATATATCATTCATTAACCTCATGAATGTACTTGGTGCATTGCATATGCCAAACAACATAATTAATCATCATACACACCATCTTTGGTTTTAAAGGAAGTCTTCTAGGTATCCTCTTCACTTTCTCAAACCTGGTGATACCTTAACTTTAAGTCCGACTTGGTGAAGTATATTTTTTGCTACAATTCATCCAATAGATCATCTATCTTAGGAAAAGGGTTACTTTATCATGACCATATTGTTCTATAAAGCCTTGTAATGAATGCACATCCATCATGTTGCATCCTTCTTAGGTACAATTATAATGGGTGAACCACATGATGAGGTACTTGGTCGAGAAACATTGTGTTCTGTTAGTTGTTGCAACTGCTTCTTCCCCCTTTTTGTTTATATAAAATTCCACTTGTACGAGCCAATGTTTGGTAGTGGAGAGTCTGAAAATAACTAGATTTTGTGCTCCACTGTGTTGAATTTTCTATGTTCCAGTGACTCATTAACCAAATCATACTATATCACATTCATCATTAGGAAATTATACATAGGAAATATAAAAAACAAAACAATAATGAGAGTAGGATCATTAAGGGACAAGCAAACAAAAGAGACACACATTTTTACCTTGGGAAAACCCTAACTAGGGAAAAAAAACACCCTTTCCTTAGAAAAATTGTTCGTTTCAACAAGAGATACTAATATGATCTTTCAAGTCAAAATAAATTAGAACTAACTAGTAATCAAACCTGGGTCAAACCCAGGTAATGAAGGAAAATCCTCTTTCCATTATTACTCCCTCTATCACGTGAGTGCTTTCGCTTCTGTCGGAGGCAAGTCATATGGTAAAGAGGTCTACTAGGACATTTGCTATCCCTATATCCAAAAATGTCATGTCTAAGGTCCATACAAAACCTTCTTTATTTTGTAAAAATGAGATTCCCTCTCATGTAACTCAAATCCCTTAGGTATCTCTATGTGCACTTCTTCTTCCTGAAATAATCCATTGGGGAAAGAGGTCTCCACATACACTTGATGTAATTTTCAAACAATAATATAAGCATGAAAAATAATAGTTGTAACATAAGTGTACCTGGAAACTGGAGTCTCCACATAGTCGACTCCCTTTTTCTATGAGAATCCTCATGATTATTTCCGTGTACTTCTCTTTGCTTCCATATACCACATAATTCATCTTCATATTCACATGAAAGTCACCACTGACTTGTCTTCAACACAATTTCCTCCATCATAGCATTCTTCAAATTTGATGGCCTACCCGCTCCCTCTGATCTAGGAGCTCTTCTCGTCGTTAGGTACGATTAATACAATTTCTCTCTTGAACACATTATTGATCCTGGGAGAACCCTCTTGTCACAAATTTTTCCTCATTCTTCCAGTACTTCCATTTGTTTCTAGAGCCTTGTCAACCTTCACGATGTACCTTCAACCCTCACTAGGAGACCATGGAAGAAAAATTATAATCCAACAAAAAAAACAAAGATAAGAGACTAATTAATAGTAAAACAATAATAATCAAGGAATAGATATACAAAGTACTTATCTTTTTCAAGAATTGTGAACTCCCTCTTGATATTTTCCTCCTTGCAGGAGTCATTGAAATCCATATGCCAACTCATCATCCTCATCCTCATAATCAACATGTTTCTTTTCTCTCCTTCCTTGCATGAGCTAGGGTTTCTTCTTTTAACAAAAACATTGATCTAATAGGTCTATCTCTAGGGTTTTATCCACAAACAATAGGTTTTTCTGATCCTATCCTTCAAGCCTGTTGATGGAAAAAAATGAATGAAATCAACAATGGGTAGGTCGCCCAGTCATGGTCCCAACGAAGACCTTATCCTTTTGAAAAGGTGATTATGACTTGTTCAAATGGGTCAAATTACCCTCTCTCTCCCTGTTGAATTTTGGTGTTTCTAATAACTTATCAACAAGAAAATTCAATCAAACTTACCCTATTGTAGCATGCTTGTAATGTAGTTATTAAGCTGACATAAGGGCTCAACCAAACCACTAATGCAGTTTCTCATATGTAAGGAAAATTCTAAAATATGAGTACTAAATCTAAATCTAAATCTAAATGCAAATAAAATATAATCTATTATGGAAGCAATCAAAAGGATATACTAAATCTAACTCGATTAAAAGAAGGATCAATCCTCCTCTCAATCAAGAGAAAAATATTGAAATTTGGACCAACTTTAATTTAGAATAAAAGTCAAGTAAATAAGAGAAGGAAATAATTCTAGTACTTGCTACTTATTTGAACAAATATATACATTCAACTACCAATAAATAGGTGTTGTGATGCACATACCTCTATATTCAAATAAAATGAATTCAAAATAAGTGGTATAATTTCATTAAAGAAATAGTTCTTAATACAATCATGATTAAAACAAAGATAAATTTGTCATCAATCTACTAAATAGTTATCAGTGATAATATGCATGTCTATTCAAATTCATTGCCTATCTTTAATATGAATAAGAGTTGTCACTAAAATATAGGTTTTCAATGTTTAGATAAGCATACAATTAACTCAAATTTGTAATAGTGTAACCCAACAATCAAATAGTTATCTTGATGAATGATTCAACCATAATTAAATTTAAATGAAGACCTTCAATCAACCTCTAACTTTGACATTAGTGCACAAAATTTCCATACCTGATCATAGCATTTGAGTACATGATTTCTAAAAAATTCCATGATATCATGAAATTTTGGAGCTGGAATACACCTCTTAAAATCTAGTCCAAATATATCCAATTTTATACAAAATTCAGTCCTCTACAATAGTGCAATAAACTCTCTTTTTGAAAACAAGTAGAAGCCTTTTCTCCTTTTCCCGATTGTTATTTATAATTACAAAAATAAATGCCCAAAAAGGAGAGTTGTTGAAAGAATGGTTGAGATCTTTGATTTTAGTTGGAAAGAATCCCTTTCTCTTCATTGCCAGTGCAATCCATTTTCTCCAAGATTTCTTTTCCTCATCATTTCCACCAAGGTCTACAAAGAACCAAACAAAATAAAAATTAAAACCAATTAAAATGCAGAAAAAATAAGATTTCCAAAATTTTGAAAAATAAACTAACCGATCAGAATTTAATTTAATAGTTTAATAAAACCAAATCTAAGTTTTCCCCTTGCTTGCTTGTGAAGAGAAGATTTAGGAAATTGATCTTATAAAACTAATTTGCAACAACAAGCCACTTTGGACGGATGAAAACTCTCCAAAACAAACTCATAAATTGATTTTTTGATGCAAATTCATCACTGTAAATTATGTTATTTTTTTTGGAGTGGTTAATGATCGAATTTGGTCATACAACCACTCCCATATCCTTTTGGAAGATATAATATTTCCAACAACCTCTCATGTGCTCATTTTCATTGCATAAAATTCAAGATATTAGCCTCCAAAATTGAAATTCCCAAATTAGCAAACTATTGGAAAATACATAGTCCTAATATGTTTTTTATTAATGTTAAGTTTAAATAACTTTAAAAATATTTAAAATAAAATATAAATAAAATAAACAAATATAATAAATAAATTTAAAAATTCAAAAGAGGAGTTTAAGTTTTTAATGGTTTCAAAGTAAAAGTAAATGAGGGGATGCATGTACATGTAAAGGAATAAAGGAGGCAGTGGGTGGAGGCTTGTGAGTGGAGTACGAGCCCGCCACCACTCCAAGGTATTTTTTATCTACCCATTAATAAATATAAGCTCCCATTTTAATTATAATTTGCTCTTTGTGCTTCTTTGGCGTCATTCCGAAGTCTAGTGAACCTGGGTGGGTTTGGCAAAAATGAAATTGCAATACCTCTAAGAAGTTAGGGAACTGGGGAAGAATACTCTATGTCATTGTTAAATAGTTAAAATTATATTTATAAATAATTAATTTTAATTAACTTAGTCAATTAAGGTTAAATCAATTTAATAAAAAATATTACATATTGATATAAATTTTATTTACAATTTGTAAAAATATAATAAAATACAAATTTACAAATTTTACATAGAGGTAATGAAATTCAACCAAACTTTGACTATGGATATTTTCTAAATTGTAAGTCACAATGAGGTGAAATTCGAACCATTGGAAAATTACAACAAAACACATGTAATAGAGCAATCAAAATGAAAATATAAGAAAAGCTAAAATATCACAAAATAAAAAAATTAAAGTATTAAAGAATTTGTTTGACTAAGATTTACATGGAGGGTCCCCATAAAAGGTTTAAAAATTATAGGGGTATTGTGAAAAAAAACCTAGGACTTCCAAATACAAACTTTTTCATGTTCTAATTGGAATTTGTTTCTATATACATGAAGCACCTTTTCTCCTTTGATTCAATTTGTAACATCAAGAAATGACACCTCAGTCATAAAATATATTTCCACAATACTACAAGGTATACAACACTGCTTCTGAACACATATCCTATAGTATGATGCAATCAGAGGAAGTATCTCTACACATGTCCTTACAATAATTTCAATTCAACATATCACACTTCATAAGTGTATGGAACATACTTGGTCCATCCTACTTAACAAGTCGTATCTTGCCTTTATGCCTTATCAAACTTCCATATTCAAAACTCTGATGATGTCATTACTAGAAATACCAATATGAATTATATGATACAAAAAAATGGGTCTAGTGACCTTACAAATCAAATTTAAAGTATAAATCAAATGACTTCAAATCAAATGACTTCAAAATCTTGTCCAATATTTCACAAGAACAATGTTAAGATTGACATCATATTTGTCCTATCTAAGCTCAAAATATACTTCAAGATGACCTCCAAAAGTGGACTTAGGTCTACCCTAACCATGGAAAAATTTAAGTTCGCATTTTATCAGACAAAGGTTGATTCTATTTGCAAGTTCAATCTTTATATATTCTCTAAATTCAGACCAAGGATTGATGCCTCTCCATGCGGCCTCCAGAGGGCTACTGAGGCCTGAACACAAGTTCAAATTTGACTGAAATAATGTTGAGTTTGTGTCTCAAATAATAATCTTGGTCCTTGTTCTCCATACAATGATTCATACAAAGTGATTCATACAAAGTTCCTCTTTAAATTTCTTTGATATCGTGTTGAATTTTCATGATTTCCTAGAATGATAATTACTTTCTAATTATTCATTAACAAATTCATCTTATATCACATTTATCATTAATAAATTATACATATGGAATCTCAATAGTAAAACGATAATTACAGTAGGACCATGAAGAGTCAACTAAACATAAGACATATTTTTTTACCATGAGGAAACCCTAACTAGGGGAAAAACCCAACAACTTTTTCTTAGAGAAATTGTTCAATTCAACAAGAGATACAATTTTATATTTCTAGTCAAAATAAAGTCAAATTCACTAGTAATCAAACCCACCTCAAACCTAGTCAAACTACCCTTAAAACAACCAAATTTCTTCCTAGAATATTTTTATCAACTCTAGTTGACTAGGCCAAATTTCAGCCTCCTATTCCTCCATACAAATTGACTTTCCTTCCACAAAAGTATCCACATATAATTTTAGCCTCTTCCACATGTGTGAGGTCAAACAAACAGAGAATAAGAACTTGGTCAAATGCTAGATCATCTTGGTCAACTTCGGCCTTATTTTCTTGTGTCTCCTTTCCATTGATGAATATAAGATGTTATTTGTGTGTGATCTAAATTGTGTTCTTTGAGGAGGAATTTGAGTGCTTTTATATTGTGAATTAATCAGCTCCAATAGTTGTTTCTTTTACTGTTGGATGACTTGAACAATATGGAGATTACTTCTACTTTTGGAGGTGAAAATTTTCAATTTCTTTCTTTTGGGCTGACTTGAATATTTATTGAAGCTACAATAAAATCAACACACTTCCCTCTTGGACGATAACCCTTTAGTCTCTTAAAACACACCCTTATATTATTATATCAATTCTTCCATTTGTTGGTTTTGTTCCTTATAACACCCCTTGAAAGATGAATTTTCTCTCATCAAATCTTCTACAGATTGGTTTTATTGAAAGAATAGTAAAACATATGTATTTCTAGAATTGATTAGTTTCTTCGCTTGGTTGGCACTTACCAACAAAAAATTGGAGTTTCCATTATATGTGTTGATGGTTTAGGAATTTCCATCCTTTATGAGATGATACTAGTTGGCTTTCTGCATGAATATTTTATCACACTTGTAATTATAGGGAATTCCAAATACCACTCCATGTACATCAAGTGGAACTACATCTAATTCTAATTCAACAAGAAAATCAACAGTAATATAAAATTTGATTTTTCACTATCTTTTTACATTTATCCTTGCATCCTTGTTGACACATCTTAATCGTTATGGGCTAGAATTGTCATGAGTCTCTAGTGCTAGTTTCAAGACTAGATTTATTGCTATGAAATTTTTTTATGATCTCAAGTTGAATAGAACATCAATTTTAGCCTTCTCTGTTCGTGTCTTTCTAAGGAAGAGAATGGTCATTTATTTCTCTTCCTCATCCACATATGAGCTTCTTTCCAACTAATTACTTGAATCTATGGCCATGAGATTATTCTTCTTAGAATATTTCTTTTGGTTCTTTGGTTTTAGCTCTAGATACAACTTCCAACACTTCTCTTGTATAAGACCAACAATTTTATAGTGGTTATAGTTGTTGCTACGATATTTTCACTAGTGCGTTATCAGTGTTATATTTTTTCTTTCCCATTCTAGGAATCTCTATGGTGCTCTTTCTACTTTGACCTAGTTGTTTTTCCTTATTTTATCTTATTATTGTGCCTGTACATAATCCCCATTCTTCGTTATGGGTTTAAACAACATTTGTTTCTTCCATTGATGGTTCTTTATAACCCCCATATACTTGAGAAACATGTATGGGTTCTTTGTGGAGATACTAAAAATTATCTCCATCTTCCTAAATTTCGTGGTGTACTCCTATACACTCAACACTTATATCTACCCAAGGTAATTCTTCTAGATCCATTGTTCTCACACATACCCAATATGGTAAAACTACTTGATGAGGATATTGAAATCTTCCCACTTAATCACTAGAGGATATCCCTCTAGTCTTAAGGTTTTCGTATGGATTTCCCACCAAGTTACGGAATGTCCCTATAATATCAAATGATAAAATCAAATTTTAGGTCCCTCATCTGTGTGGTCAACTTTAAAATAAACCTCTAACAGATATAATTAGTGATTTAACTTCAAAGAATTAATCTCACCTTGATATGGCTTAATGTAGAGTTTTTCTTCCGTCTTGAACGATAATTGTGAATGGATCATGCCACTTGAATTGGGTTGTTCCTTTTCATGTTATTTCTTAGATTTTCTCTTTGGTTAATCCACGTCCCCTGATTTCCCCTCTAAACTGACCTCTAAGTTGGAGCCTCCATCTTCTCCTATTTTTAAAATTTTCGCTAGAGTTGCCATAAGAAGCTTCATGTTATGGATGATATCTATGATCTATTCTTCTAGCCTTGATAATCTCTCCTCTACCACATCTTTGGAGTTATTAATAGATTTAATTACCATGGTTTAGTTTTTTCTGCACCAACTTGGATCCCTTGTAACTTCCCACAAAATACCGAAAGTCACCTTCTCTTATAAGAATATGATTCATAAATTATCATGGATATTACACTCAAAAGTTCATCACAAAATATTTAATAAAATTATACTTGAAATATGAAATATATACTATGAGGGTTATTTTCCCTACACTTCTACATTTATAAAGTTACTGTGTCATGCATGCAATATATAAAATGTGGAAAATAAAGAATTTACACAGATAAAATCTCTCTCCCTCTCTCTCTCTCTTTCCCTCTCCCCTCCCCCCTCTCTCTACTTCCCCATCCCCCTCTCTCTCTCTCTCCCCCCCCCAAGCTTCTCTCCTTCTCCCTCTCCCCCTCACCCTCTTCCACCCTCTCCCTCTCTCTTTCCCCCCTCTCTTTCCCCCCAATCTCTCTCCCTCTCTAGTTGTCTCCCCTATCTGCCTCCTGCTATCCCTCTCTCCCCCTCCCCCTCTTCCACCCTCTGCCCCCCTCCATCTCCCTCCCCCTCTCCCTCACCCTCTCCCACACCCTCTTTCTCTCTCTCTCTCCATCCCCCTACCCCACTCTCTCCCCCTACATCTCCCCCTCTCCCTCCTTTTCTCCACCTTTCCCTCTCTCTCCCTCTTTCCCCCTCTTGTTATACTGCTCTCTCCCTCTACTCTTGCTCCTCTCTTTCACCCCCATCCACTCTCCCCCCTTATCTCTCTCCCTTACCCCTTCCCTCAACCTCTCCCTCTCCCCTTCTCTCTCCCCATGTCTCTATCTCCCTCCACCTTCCTCCTCCTCCTCTCCCTTTCCCTCTCTCCCCCTCCTTCCCTCTCTCTCCCCTCTCTTCCTTCCAATCCCCCTCCCTCTCTCTCCCCCACCATCTATCTCTCTCTCTCTACCTTCAACTTGTCCTCCTCGCCTCCCTCTCTCTCTACACCTCCTGCTCCCCCTCTACACTCCCTCCTCTTTCTCTGTACCTCACCCTCCGCCTCCACACTAACTCCTCTCTCTCTCCCTGTCACCCCTCACCTCACCCCTCCTCTCTCTCTCCCTGTCACCTCGCACCCCACCCATCCTCTCTCTTTCCTTACCCCTACAAAAAGCACAAGCACAAGCACAATGATGGCTTGATTGTGTGCGCCTGGAAAAAGAAAGCCCATCATGGTTTAAACATTAGAACCATGGTCAGTGAATGATGGAATTGTTATTTTGAGACATAAAAAAATGAATTATGAAATTGGTCTTGTCCTACAGTTACTTCATATCGCACCCCACCCCTCCTCTCTCTTTCCTTCCCCCTACAAAAAGCACAAGCACAAGCACAATGATGGCTTGACTGTGTGCGCCTGGAAAAAGAAAGCCCGTTGTGGTTTAAACATTAGAACCATGGTCAGTGAACGATGGAATTGTTATTTCGAGACATAAAAAAATGAATTATGAAACTGGTCTTGTCCTACAGTTACTTCATATCACACAAATCGAACAATGACTACAGTTATATAAAGCAATGATTACAATTATATAAAAGTACTTTGTTGGATATAGGTTATGGGCAAAGAAGATGATAATGTGGGTTATGGGTTATGCTGGATATAGCAATCACATATTGATAGGGTTGGTTACGGGTTAAGAAAATTGAAATTTTTAGTTTAATCTATAAGCAAAACTAAAAGAATAAATAATTAATATGAATATAAAGTAAATACAAGAAACATACCTGTCATGGCTGCAACAAATATCAATATCACTGTTATGGCTCTCTAGTTCCTTTCTCTCCACTCTAAATACCTCCATTAATGACCTTGAACGACATGGTCTTGTCTTTCATTCTTCTCGTCCATGCATCCCTTCTCGCTGATCACTGAGCTACAAGGAACGATAGGCATAGAGTCATCGACATCAAGCATAGAAATAGACATCAACCACAGGAAATACAATGAAATTCCTTACCATTGCAAATGATGGAACAACTGAGCTTTTCATTCAAATTTTATTGATACGCCATCAAGAATTCATAAAACACAACACATAGACAATATAGACAAAAACAAAGGAACCAACATAGAGTCACATCAGCACAAACACTTTCAAAATGCAAATATAAATTAAAAAAAAAAAAAACAAATTTTACTCAAAAAGATGATTGAGATATATTTTAAGAAATTCTTTTCACATCCAAAAAAGGACTACGTGAGATGCTTTTCTTGAAATTCTCGTGCAAAATAGTTGTGTTTTCTTAACAAAAAGGGTGATTGAGATGTTTTTCAAGAAATTCTTTTCACCTCCAAGTCATCTATCCACTTCGGTGCAAATTTGTAATGCTCAGGCTTGAATTTGAATTTAAGGTAGAATCTTTGATATTCTGTAAATATTACTTTACGCTGAGATTTTCTGGTCCTCAGCTGCTTTTGGCCATAAGCAATTCAATATAATATAGTTGGTTGTCTTTCATTTAGCTTCAACACCAATAGAATTTTTAAGCTTTTTTAAATTGAAAATCGTAAGTTTTTCTATTCGAAATTAAATTTTACTTGTTTTGCTCTGTAACAATAGATACTTTGTTTAACTTAGTGTAGATTTTCTCTCATCCCGTGCTTTCTACTATTAACCATTAATGTTTCAATGTTACTAGAAGTGGGTTATACTTTATTTAACCTAACGCAGACTCTTTCTTGTTCCATCTTTTCTACTATTAATCAATAATTTTTCAATGTTGTTAGAAGTGAGTATTAACCATTAATGTTTCAATATTACTATAAATGAGTCAAGAGAGCTGGTTACATTTATCTATTTCTTCCATTTTTATCTATTCAATAATATATACCATGTCTTTATTTAAGTTTTAATATTCAATAATATATATGCCAAGTTTTCATTTAAGATTCAATATTTAATAATATATATAAGATGTCTTTATTTAGGGTATAATAGTAATATATTTACTCTTAAGTTTGACATGTATTTTTTAATTTGAAAATCCCAAGTTTCTTATATAAGATTATATGTTCACCCATTTCAAATGTGATCGGTAACTCAAGCATTTTTTAATTTTAAAATCGCAAGTGTCTTATATGAAATTATATGTACACCCATTTCAAATGTGATTGATAACTCGAAGTTAAGATGAAGTAAAATTTAATTATATCGATAAAATTTTTTTTTCTTAAAATAGAATAGGGATTCCAAAATGTTAATGTAATTATTAATTATTATTAGATTTATGATAGGACCATTAAATATTCTATAATTTTTTTAGTAGTATACACAAATCAAAGACTATGATTTAAGTGCAAGGTAGCTACGTTTTTTTTGTCATTTTAGTTAATTGATTAGTTAACAAAATATCATATGAGCAAGTTTCATATGAAATGAGTTATGGTTTTTTCGACATGTGATATTGAAAAGCCATGGCCCGAGCCCATGGTCTTGTAACATACCCTATTTATAGATTAAGAAACTCCATAATAAACTGGATATAAATCTTCATGGACAAAAATCTTCTTCCATGGTTTATTGAATATATGTTTAGCTTATAATAATAATAATAATAATAATAATTTTAAATTTTAGCAATGTGAGATGTATTATGAAGTAAATGTTTTGATTTTTATTATGGATTGATAATTACTAACATTTACTAGCCATTTAATTTTTATAATTGTGCTAGTATGTAAATTTCTATTCAAAATGTGTTATTTTTTTTAATATTGATAATTTAAATACATTTAAAATATTTTTTTGCTACTTTAATACTAAATGTTTTAAATATTTGAAAATACATTTTATAGTGAATTGCTCGTGTGTTTTATCTCTTATTGTTAATCATATGGGAAGTGAGATAATTTTTCTTATTTTGGTTATTCGATTTGTTTGTTTACTTATAGATTTTTCTTCTCAAAATAACATGCACATATTACTTTGTATGGTTTGAAGTGTAGAAACAATTTTCATTGTTTTTTCCTTCTTGCTCTGCCTTGCTCTTTTTTTATTTTGTTGTAATTTTAGATATATTTTCTTAATCTTCTTCTAGTTTGTATACAATATTGAACAACTAAAAGTTTATCCTAGGAGACTAGAAAGAAAATTCATAGTTAAAATAATGTATTCCTTAGACAAAACTATTCCCCAAACTTGCATCCTTGTATTTTCCAAACAACTAATACACTTTTCAAGACATGGGAAAATGATCAAGTATTGATGGTACCAATATATGTTCTTAATTCAGGCTCATTCGAATGGATGTTGCTAGAAGGACTGTCATCATGATAAGCGGCATCAACACAAATATCATTAGCACAGGAACCTATTTAGGGAGTTTCCTCTTAAACAAGATTCCTCTATCCCTAAACCATAAATGGAGAAAGAACCTAGGAGTTTTGAAAATGTGGTAAGAAAGAAAAAATTAGGTAGAAAACCCTCCTTGGATGTTGATTTCATTGGAAAAAATCATGTAATTGGTATGAAATGTTATCTAAGAACATGGTGGAAACATTAAACAACGTTACCAATAATCCTAAGGAGTAATCCCACCAGTGATAAGAAACATGGGAAAGAATGATATATAATCAAGTGAAGAAACAACAATAGTGGAGACTACAACGACATATAAATGGATTAAGAAATTAGAGACCTAACACACTTAGAGGAAGGCGAATATATGGAGCTTGGCAAGCATGATGTGTAGTATTTAGCAATATAATGGGATGGAAAGGAGACTCACTCAATATTGAATCAATAAATTCAAGTTTTGTCAAATGCCTTGATAAAAAAAGGATAATTTTAGCAATGAAATATACCATGTAAGCATCACTAGTCAATTTATTTAGCAATTAAAACTAAAACCCTAAAATAATGATAAAAATATGAAAATAGAATAAAAGGTTGAAGAAAGGAGATGTAAGAAGCTTGTACAAGAGTTTAGAGAAATGCTAGTCGATTTAAGAATAATGGCATTGATGACAAACATGTTCCACCCCACCCCCTCAAATATCCAAGGAAGATATTATCATAAATTATCAAATGAATGAATGAAAAAAACAAATATATATTTAAAAACAAAATTCTCAAAGAAAAGTCAACTATGATTATTCTATAGGAAACAACGTGCTCGACTGATATGCTCTCCAAAATTGATACTACTTGTTCAAGAAACTATAACTCAATGACATTAGATGTACATGAGGCATCAAGGGGAATTAATTTATTATAGATCCCACATAATATTATGCTTTCAAACATCTTTTCCACTCAAAGAATGGCCACAATAAAGTATCAACTAATATTCTTGGCATAAATGGGCTTCATTTCCATTGTCTATTGACCCAATTTAATAAGGAATATATGTTTCTCTTTCTTCACAATATTCAACTCATCCGTTATATTGCAGGACATGGTTACCCATTTGTGGGACAATATTTATTATTGAATCCTTGGATGAAAATAGGGGAGGTTGATACGGATCTCGAGGTCTAAGATTTAGGAACCATAAATGTTGACAGAGAGAAGAAGAGAGAGCATACAAATATCCTCTGAAACAATTCTTATAAAAACTTTAAATAGAAAATACACATAGTGAATACCTAACATATATGAAAAGAAAATAATTCTTTATTAAATGGAGAAATCATTTATCCCACATTTTGGAGGTCACATTTGTCCTTTTACAAGGTCATGCCCATCATTTATGGTATTCTAGGTTCCTTCTTGAGTTACAATACCATGGGTAAATACCATGTGTGGATACTACTTTCCATTTCGGATCAAGATTCTTCCGTTAGGAGGAAATGGTTCCCATTGTGTCAAGTTCCCTCATGAGAGGATTTTGTTGAATTTAGCCAACTAATAGGAGGGTTTTGTGTGCTTGACCCATAATCAATGTGAGTAAAATTCAAAGGATATAGTATCCTATAATTCTTATGGGCCAAATTTGATATTGGTAGTGTCTGGCCTAGAAAATGAACATCAATGACAAGGGTGTTTTGGGGTTGATCCATAAACATGGGTTTGTAGGTGACCCACAACTATGATAAATTATGGTCCAGAGATATTAATATCCCATGACACTTGTGGGGCAAATCTGATACCAATAGTATATGGATAAGCCCTAGATGGGAAAATATTCATTGACATGGGTCTATGATGGAAGTTTCACCTAGAAGGTTATAATGTAAAATTTCTTCATCTTGTTGTGTATGTAGTCAAAATTTTTGACCCAACTAGTGTGAGTGACAAAATTATTTTGTTGGAGGGGGCCAAAAATGATAATCTTCCATTGCAATGGGCTATGAAAAAGATAATCCATTTAGAAGGGTCGATATCATAAGTATTCGATTGGAAAAGTATTTGGCAATGGAAAACCTCTGAAATCTTACATAGGTGCGGGATTTGGAAACATAAAAAATATTCCACTGGAATTCTTAGTGTTGTGGCTGGAGATCCGAAATATTCCACTCATTTTGGATGTGATTTGAAAGTTAATCTGAAATATTCAACATGTACTCGTTACAATCTGAAGAAAGAAGAGGCTCTTCACTCTAGGATATCATGCATAGGTAGTGAGCAAGGCATCATTTCGAGAATATAAACATGAACTGGAGGCTTGGATCATGTTTTGGAATACTACCATGTGACATCCATAGCCTTCGTTACCCCTATTATGAAGCAGAAACTCACCATGCACTATGGCCATCGTTTTTTCTTTTGTGAACATTCATTTTTATGAAATTTTTTGAACTTCTTGAAACATATGAGTGGTGGATAAAATCATGGATGGTATAGATAAAATATAATGAAGTCATTCAGAGGATTTCCTATGATATTCATTGAGACTATGTCGTCACTCATGTGGATGTCATTATAACCTTCAAAGCTATAAAGCCTTGGATTTTCTATTCTTGAGAGGTCAGAGAGGGACCGTATGCTTAGCATAGTGGTCACGCTTTTGCCAGGTATCTTGGCAAGAAAAGGGTCAGTTCGAATATTGAGGAGAACCATGAGCACTCTAGAGGCTTGAAAAATAGCGAGCCAAGTGTAGGTCGTGTTGATGGTATCCTCCACATCATTATAATGTTCAACCTTGCAGTCTGGGGTGTGGGGAGTGATGAGAAAAAATAAGAAACTACGAGATTATTTGTACATCTTCTCCTCCCAAGCGTATGCCATGTATTCTTCCTTAATTTATGCGTGGCTAAAATCTCTTGATTCTTGGAGGTTGAGGTAGTATTCCAAGGTGGAATCAACAAAGAAAACAACATAATGAGGATTATTGCTTCTTGTGAGAACTATCATTGGGAAAGATGCAGATTTGTAGCTTGTCCACGAGGCCATGCCTTCACCAGAGTCAAACCTGGATTAGTTTCTTTTTCTTGCAAAAAAACTTATGCAACATGTTCTTTCCATTATTGAAGGGCACATAAACACTAATGTCATTTGAAATCTATCTTTCCTCCACCACATCTCTATTTTGAGGCATTTCATCATTATGATACTTCATCTTTGAGCTTCCTACAACCCTTTTAATGGCTACCGCAACCATAGGGTTTGATCCTTTCCTTTTTACTAATTATTTCTTGAGGGATTTAGTAGTCACAATCCCTTTGGACCTTGCTAGCAATTTCACCAAATCCATATGGTGAATGATTTGAAGAAATAAAAGGCTTAACCCTGACCAAGGAGAAAATTTAATTTTTCATCTAAATAATAACTTGAATCTCAAAAAAATGGCCTAGACATACATTTGTTAAATCAACTTGGCTCTCATACCACTTATCTAGATCGTAGGGGCTATGATCTAGGAACAATAAATATTGAGAGAGAGTAGGAGAGAAAGAATATAAATATGGCATGCAACTATTCTTGGAAAAACATTGAACGTAAAATACACACGCTCAATACCTAACAATATAAGAAAAACATATAATTCTTTATTATATGGATAAATCATTTTCCCTACAATTTGAAGGAACCATCTATCATTTTACCAAGTGAGGCATGTTATTTACAGTATTCTCGGTGGCTTCTTGAGTTATAATAAACTAGGTGGATACGATGGGTGGATTCCACTTCCAATTCAAGTCATAACGATGATATGCCCATATACAGATTTGTGGTTTTTCGAAGTTATGAATTGAAGCCTAATTTTAGTTAAATTGGGAACATCCAATGGAACTCATACCTAGGGAAATAGAAGAGGGATCCTTCATCACGTAAGCTCTAGAGTAGATGAATTTGCTTTTTTCAAAATATTTAATGATCAAAGGACCAATAAGTTTGTTGTAATCATGGGCTTGAATCGTTGACCAATATGTTTGAAATTATATTAGACATGAATCCAAAAAATGATCCATTTAATTTAGAAGTGTTTTAGCTAAATAATCCATACGTTTAATAGAATTTGGCTAAATATTGGAAATAAGTTCCAATGGGAAAATGTACCACAACATATCACTTCTAGAAAAAATTTAAATTACATCATATTATCTATGACAACGCAATAAAGATGAATTCAAAGATATTTTAAAATCATAGAAGGATTTGATTGAGAAAAATGGAGCAGATTTAGTATAATATCATCCTCAAAGGTAGAACAAGGAAACTTATCAGCCACAAAGCCCAACATCAAATATAGTTGGGGAACTGTAACAGATAAGAGGAACTCTTATGGTAGCAATAATTAAAATTTTGATGGGTTAATGAAGGATATAAGAAAAAACAATTCTTTGATTTATCCATGGTTTAACATCAACATCTTAACTTATTTTCAACCCTAAAAGACAGTTAGGGTTTGAAGTTATAGTGAGATGTTAACATTGAAATGGAATTGAGAAATTACTACTAATATTAGCTCACTGAACCTAAGAAGTATTTAGAGGACTTATTGAAAGAATTACATAGAACATTCCCACTTTGATTCCCTTTAGTCTAAATACATGGTTGCTCTAAAAAATCCTTCAGCTAGGTTCTACCCTTGGGAAGGAGGGTAGTCTCTCCAAAAACCGATGACCAATTTGTGATATTCGAGGTCCTGTAACCAGGTCAAGTTGAACTTGAAAGGTTCTCTAGGTTTTAGGGATGTACCATCTAGTTCTAGATAGATGCGTGAGTGATCTAAGATACCCAAAGATCGAATTCATTGATGAAAATTAGAGAGGATACCAAGCAAGTCCTCCTTGATGAGAAAGCAATCCAATCTCATACCCAAAGTAGCATCACCAATTCTACTATTATGCCATGTCAGTTTCTTTTTTTTTCATGGGGATGTCAATCATATGATGTTGTTACAAGAGATGTTCCATATAATCTAATAGGGGATCCAGCTGTGTATGGTGTCCCTAGGATTCCTCATGAAAAATAGTGAAATTGAGTTGTCCACCCAAAATTATGTTATTAGAGTTCATCAATGATAGTTGCAAGAGGTGATTCCAGAGCTCCACCCTAGTATGATATGGTGGATAGACATCGATGATACAAAAGTTCCTTCCCATCTCCAAGGAAAAAATATCCATTCCTAGTAATCTAGGTCCCCCCCATATAGAAATGGGGTTGATGGATTGAATATTAATGTCGAGTGCAATACATTGAGATCACCCATTGACATCTAGGGCATTAAAGCACCAACCATGCATCATAGAGTGACAAATCTAGGAAACCTACTCTGCCTTCCCAAGGGTTTCTTGTAAAAAATTATGTCAGATGACTCTGTATCTAGGAGTCTCTTGAGGCTAGTTTTTTAGTAGGGCTAGCCAACCCTATACATTTGAAGGACAACCACTTCATGGATCATCTTTATTAAGGGTGTTTTTTTTTCTAAGAACCTATCAATTGTGGTCTATCTTCCCAAGGCCACATCTACCCCAGCAAGAAGGATAGCTCTCGAAATCCTAGAAGGGTGCACCCAAGTGGGTTTGGTATCAATAGGGAGGGAAGATAGACCTAATCTAGATGGTCCAAGAGGGATGGATACCTTGAGGTCGGAGGTTATATGGATGTGAAAGTTGAGAAGTGGTGGAGGGCTTAGGTGAAGTGATAGAGTTAGCTCTAGTAACAAAGGGTGGGGTAGTGGAGAAGATAGTAGAAGGATGATCGAGTGGACATGTTAGAAGGAATGTGGAAAAGATAAGAATGGATGCATATGCAACATGTAATTGTTGTGCAATGCATATAAAAGAAACATAAGAATAGAGAGAAAGAAGAGTACACATGGAGAGAGAAGCTGCCGCAATAGTCCGAGATCTCGTCATGGGTGAGGATGTAGGCCGCAGAGAGGCAAAACAAGTTGGTAGAGAAGTATCCCCATCCATAGCCATCAGATTGGTAACGTGAGGAGGTTGTCCTTCCACGAGAGGATCTTCATATTGTGGATTCTTAGTGCCTTTTGCTAATGAAGAAGTCGCCCATGACACCAGTCGGCACTCCTTATATAGGTGCCCTACCTTGTGACACCTTCTACGCCTAAATGGGACTCCCTCATAGTGTAGGGTTTGTTTGCGAGTTAAATTCTTCTAGTGTAGAGTAATTGTTTCCTCCAATCCTTCTTTGGTGTCTAGGTGAACTAGTATGTGGGCCATAGATTTTTTGTTAGAAGTTGTATATGACTTATCATGATCCAAATAGGTACCCAGTGCATTTCTGATGTGAACAAAGATGTCCTCCAACCAAAAGTGTATAGGTATCCCTAGAATATGAACCTAAATCAGACCAACACCCAACTTTTCTCATTCTCGATTAAAGAGGGGGCTCCATTGTTTAGAAGCATAGGGTCCATTTTGATATGCCAGTAGTGGGAGAGTATCCAATATCTATATTCTTCTCGGTGGAAACTGAGGGAAAACTGTCGTGGACTTAGAATGGTGATCGACGTAATTTCCTTAAGTAAAGTGACCCAAATATTGAAGGTCTAGAAGCAAAGCCACTCGGCCGAATATGTTCTTCCCCTCACACACCCCACTAGAGCCCTATTTGCAGTATCCACCACTTTTCCCATAGTGATACCTTCCCCAAAACTAAGATTGATGTCCTTTCTGAAGGCCTTGACACACTTACTGTTCCTGGCCTTACTAGTCTATGTAGTTGTCAAATGGTCTAGGAAGGGGTTGTGATTTCCTTGTGAGTCCATATGTGGAGAAGGGGAGGAGTTTTAAGGGTTAACTACTAGAATATTGAAGCTGGCAGAGGGAATAGGAAAATTCCCCTAAAAAGAGGTAGGGTTAGGGTTGTTGTCCAGTGTGGAGTGAGGGATAGAGGATATCCTAGATTCTGACAACCCTAAAGAAATGGGAATGCCAAACAATACAAGGTAGGGATGCCTCAGGCAAAATAGAATCAAAGGTAGGGGAGGGTGCAATGCAAGCAACAAGAAGGTTGAGCGTAGTAGGAGAGAGTGGAGGGAAGTCAAGCCTACGAGATGCAATGGGGGGAGTAGAAGCTGATAGGTAGGGAACATATGGTTTAGAAAGCTCAATGACAGACAGCAGGCCTATCCACAGCTGAAACAATGTGAAATGAGGACCAAAACTTGACATAGTATGAGGGAGTGCCCAAATCAGCTCATAGGGATTTGGGTTGGTGGAATAATCGAGAACGTCTAACTCCATTCCAATTGTTGTAGACAAAATCAGGGATGCAAGTAACGGTTGTAGAATGGGTAGGGAACTAGTCCAAAAGACGTGACGGTGAGCTCCTCACTCTAGGATAATGGCAAAAGCAATGATGACAACAATAAAACGTCAGACCGCCTGCTACCCTAGACCCTGTGGTGCTTCAGTGTAGAGCACTATCTTCCTTTCCTATCACAGTGGGGAATTGTTCATCATCAGCTTGTATTTTCATCAAAATGGTTTTTTGTTGTAAAAGGTTGATGATATAATCATGGGACAAAAAAATACTCGCTAAAATGACTCAGTTTTTATGCAGAAACTCAGAATGGAAATGAACTATATATATGTTTGGCCTCCTAAACTGTTGGAAAAAAAATATTGGTAGAGAAATGTATGTCAATATAAAAATATACCATTGCATTTTCCTGTTTAGCATTCCTATATCTATATTCTTAAATGTTCTTACTAGGAATTGTGAAAAAAATATCACAATAGCTGTTGTGAATGGAAGTATTGACTGTATTTGTTTTCTTTACTTTATTTGAAAATGTTATTACAACTGCTTAGACAATCTTTGTGTATTTAATTAGGATGCATAAATAATGATATTCATTGTAATGGATGTTTCTTTCATAACTATATAAATTTTCTAAATTTATTGCAATGATCAAAATATGTTCTTATCCTACTTTATAATCCATCTGAAATAAACGAAAATTTTCTCGATTGGGTTTAACATATTCTAGAAAGAAAGACAATGCCAAAAGTGAATGACATTCAAAATGATGTGACATTATCTGCTTCAATGAAAATTGTTACACCCACAATTCTGAATATGGTCTTTACATATAGATTATTTTTGAACCAAGTTTTAGAAAATGATAGAATAATTATTTTCATACTCTATTTCAAAAGAGTTAATGTGAATCTCAAACCAAAGCATACAAATAAATGTTGGGTGTGGAGCCTAATTATCTTCTTTATTCAGAGGTATCCCCACATTGGACCCAAGTTCATAATGCCGCCCGTAGAATGTATGTCGCTAGGGGCGTCCGCCGGGGGGGTGGTGACGATGATTATTTGGATCCCCCCTGGTGGGGGATTTGGGGTAGTGACCCCCAAGCTAAAAATAGATGTTATGTTTAATTTAGTGTTTTTTCCTAGAAGGGAACCCCTCGCTATATATGAGGGAATTGTATTGCATCTATGTAGCTCTATATTTTGAGTGAGAAAGAGAGAGGAGATTGTGTGAGAGAAAAAAGGCAATTACAATGGATTTGTTGTAGGTTGTATCTCTTCACTTTGCTAGATAATATAAAAGGAGGGATTGGTTATTTCTCCATGGACATAACCCAAATTGGGTGAACCACGTATATATGTGTCTCTCTTGTTTTGTGTGTTTTCTGTGTTTGTATTTCTGCAATATATTTTATGTATTCCATTGCTCTGTAATATATAATTTTCTAACAATAGAAAACAAAAAAAAAACATTACATCTACAATACTATTATTTCCATAAACGAGAAAAAATAAACAGGACACTAGATGTGATGGTTGCATTTCAAATATCTCTCAACACCGTGATGGAATGAATTCTTGAAGAAGTAAATACAAAAAGGTCACATGTATTATTTCATATCTATGCTTACAAAATTTGATATATCTATCAGGATTTCACTCAAGATTTTCACAATACCTTAATAAACACTAAATGTACATCAAAACAAGAATTAGTGTGAAGGAATGTTTAGTATATGCTATATTTATTATATTGTGATTGCAATTAAAACTAACAAACCCACCTAAAGTATCGTTGGTGAGTGTTGATAGGTATCAACAGTAGAAGTTAAATCAGTTCTATCTAGGGAATGGATGGTGAAGTCTCTTGGCGTGGACCAACTCCAGCTCCATTATACTTCTTGGCATGGATTTTCTCAACTACTTGGCCAAGCTTGACCATGTCCTTGCGCTTTGGGACAACCATACAATGGCCGAAATAGTTAGCATTTCCTTCTTCCTCTTGTTGGAATAGTTGGCACTTCGGCTTAAGAACACATCTGTGGAATGGGTTGTAGGATAATATTTAACAATCAGATGAATTCGTTGTTGAATGTTGGGGATTCAAAAGGAAGACAATGATTTGATGTATCCCACTATTTAATCATGTGTGTCCCATCCAATTCCATAATAATACACATATCAATGTAACAAGCCTTTGACTCCCTCCCATTCCATCTTTCTCCTTTTTCTATGCAATAAATCTTTGTTAATTTTACCATTGTAAAATAAACTAAAATAAAGGTCTATGCTCCCGCCTTATGGTGTCTCTTTGCGACATATGGTGGAACTGCTAGTTAACAAAATATCATATGAGCAAGTGTCATTTGAAATGAGTTATGGTTTTTTCGGCATGTGATATCGAAAATACATGGCTCTACTCCATGGTATTGTACATACCCTATTTATAGATTAAGAAACTCCATAATAAATTTGATCTAAATCTTCATGGATAAAAATCTTTTTCCATTCTTTTTGAAATGAATATATGTTTAGCTTATAATCATAATGATAATAATAATGTTAATTTCATAAAATTTGAAACTTTAGCAACCTATGATGTATGATGAAGTAAATGTTTTGGTCTTTATTATGTATTGATAATTATTAACATTCACTAACCATTTAATTTATATAATTGTGCTAGTATGTAAATTTTAATTCAAAATGTGTTATTTTTTTTAATATTGATAATTTAAATAAATTTTAAATATTTTAAAGCTACTTTAATACTAAAGGTTTTAAATATTTGAAAATACATTTTATAGTGAATTACTCATGCGTTTACCTCTTTTTCTTAATCATATGGGGAGTGAGATAATTTATCTTATTTTGGTTATTGGGTTTGTGTGTTTAGTATAGAGCTTTCTCTTCAAAATAACATGCACACTTTACTTTGTATGGTTTGAAGTGTAGAAACAATTTTCATTGTTTTTTTCTTATTGCTATGCCTTGCTCTTTTATTTGTTGTTGCAATTTTAGATATATTTTCTTAGTTTATTTTTAATTTTTATACAATATTGAACAACTAAAAGTTTATCCTAGGAGACTAGAAAAAAAATTCCTAGTTAAAAGAATGTATTCCTTAGATGAAACTATTCTCCAAATTTGCATCCTTGTATTTTCCAAAGAACTAACACACATTTCAAGGCATGGGACAATGAGCAAGTATTTATGGTACCGAAACATGTTCTTAATACAGGCTCAGTTGAATGGATGTTGGTAGGAAGACTGTCATCACAACAAGCGACATCAACACAAATATCATTAGCAAGGGAACATATTTAGGTATTTTCCTCTTAATAAATATTCCTCTGTCCCTAAATCATAAATGGAGAAAGAACCTAGGAGTTTTTAAAATGTGGTAAGAAAGAAATAATTCAGTAAAAGACCCTCCTTGGATGTTGATTTCATTGGAAAATATCATGTAATTGAAACGAAATGTTATCCAAGAAGATGGTGGAAACATTAAACAAGGTTACCAATAATCCTAAGGAGTAATCCCACTAGTTATAAGAAACATGGGAAAGAATGATATAATGAATGAAGTGAAGAAACAACAATGGTGGAGACAACAAAGACACATAAATGGATTAAGACGTTAGGGACCTAACAAACTTAGAGGAATGTGAAGATATGGAGCTTATCACGCTTGATTTGCAATATTTAGTATTAGAATGGGATGGGAAATAGACTGAGCCAATATTGAATCAATAAATTAAAATTCTGACAAAAGCCTTGATAAAAAAAAGAATAATTTTAGGAATAAAAAATATAATGTAAGCATCACTAGTCTATCTCTTTAGCAGTTGAAACTAAAACACTAAAATAATGATAACAATAGGAAAATAGAATAAAAGGGTGTATAAAGAAGAACTAAGAAACTTCTACAAGAGTTGAGAGAAATGCCAACCAATTTAAGAATAATGGCATTGATGATGAACATGTTCCACCCCACCCGCTCAAATGCCCAAAGAATATACTATCATAAATTATCAGATGAATGAATGAAAAAAACAAATATTTATTAAAAATAAAATTATGAAAGAAAATCCAACTATGGCTATTCTATAGGAAACAAAGTGCTCATTTGATATGCTGTCTAAAATTGATACTACTTGTTCAATAAACTATAGCTCAATAATATTAGATGTACATGAGGCATCAAGGGGAATTACTTTATTATACATCCACTATGAGATTTTGCTTTCAAACACCTTTTCCACTCAAAGAATTGTCACAATAAAGTATCAACTAATATGTTTGACATAAATGGGCTTCATTTCCATTGTTTATGGACCCAATCTAACTAGGAATATATGTTTTTCTTTTTTCACAATATTCAACCCATCCCTTATATTATAGGACATGGTTACCCATTTGTGGAGAAATATTTAAGGTTGAATCCTTGGATGAAAATAGGGGAGGTTGATACGGATCTCGGCGTCTAAGATTTAGAAACCATAAATGCTTACAAAAAGTAGGAGAGAGAAAATACAAATATGCTCTGAAACAATTCTTATAAAAACTTTAAATAGAAAATACACACAGTAAATACATAACAATATATGAAAATAAAACAATTCTTTATTAAATGGAGAAATCATTTATCCTACATTTTGAAGGACATATTTGTCCTTTTACAAGGTGACGCCCATTATTTATGGTATTCTAGGTGCCTTCTTCAGTTACAATACCATGGCTAAATACCATGTGTGGATACTACTTTCCATTAGGATCAAGATTTTTCCCTTAGGAAGAAATGGTTCCCATTGTGTCAAGTTCCCTTGTGAGAAGCTTTTTTTTAATATGAGCCAATGAATATAAGGGTTTTGCGTGGTTGACCCATAATCATGGTGAGAAAAGGTCAAAGGATATAGTATCCTATAATGCTTCTGGGCTAACTTTGATATTAATAGTGTCTAGCCTAGAAAATGAACATCAATGGAAAGGGTTTTTTGTAGTTGATCCATAAACATGGGTTTGTAGGTGACCCACAACTGTGATAAATGAAGGTCAAGAGGTATTGATACCCCATGACTCTTGTGGGCCAACTCTGATACAAATAGTGTATGGATAGGCGCTAGATGGTAAAATCTCCATTGACATGGGTCTATGATGGAAGTTTCCCCTAGAAGGTTATAATTTCAAATGTCTTCATCTTGCTGTGTATGATGTCAAAAGTTTTCACCCAACTAGTACCAATGACAAAATCCTTCTGTTGGAGGGGGTCAAGAATGATAATCTTCCATTGGAATGGGCTACAAAAAAAATATTCCATTGAGAAGGGCCAATATCATAAGTATTCGATTGGAAAAGGATTTGGCAATGGAAAACATTTGAAATCTTACATAGGTGAGGGGTTTCGAAACATCAAAAATATTCCAATGGAAATCTTAGTGTTGTGCGTAGAGATCCGAAATATTCCACTCATTTTGGATGTGATTTGAAAGTTGACCTGAAATATTCAACATGTATTAGCTACAATATGAAGAAATAAGAGGCTCTTCACTCTAGGATCTCATGCATAGGTAGTGGGCAACACATCATTGGGAGAATATATACATGAACCAAATGCATGGATCATTTTCTAGAACCCTACCACATGACATCCATAGCTTTCATTACCCCTATTATGGAGCGCAAACTCAACATGCACTATGGCCATCATTTTTTGTTTTGTGAACATGTATTTCTATGAAAAAAATTTAACTTCTTGAAACATGTGGGTGGTGGCTAAAACCTTGGATGGTATGAGATGAAATATAATGAATCCATTCACACCATTTCCTATGAAATTCATGGAGACTATGATGTCACTCATGTTTATGTAATTGTAACCTTAAAAGCTATAAATTCTTGGATTTTATATTCTTAAAAGGGTCAGTTTGAATGTTGGGGAGAACCATGAGCACTCTAGAGGCTTGAAAGGTAGTGAGCCAAGCATAGGCCCTATCCATGGTATCCTCCACATCATTATAATGTTCAACATTGTAGTCTGGGGTGTGGGGAATGATGAGAAAATAGAAGAAAATCCTAGATTATTTGTGCATCTTCTCCTCCCAAGCATATGCCACGTATCCATCCTTAATTTATGCATGGCTATAATCTCTCGATTCTTGGTGGGTGAGGTAGCATTTCACGGTGGAATCAATAAAGGAAACAACATAATGAGGTTTATTGAGGTCTTTGAGCAAGTACCATTGCTTCTTGGGAGAAGCATCTTTAAGAAATATGTAGGCTTTTAGCTTTCCATGAGGCCATGGCTCCACTAGACTAGAACCTAGACTAGTGTTTTGTTCTTACAAAAAAACTTATGCAATCCATTCTTTCCATTATCGAAGGGCACATAAAGATTAACATCAATTCCAATCTACAATTCCTCCACCACATCTCTTGTTTGGGGCATGTCATCATTATGTTACTCCATCTTAGAGCTTCCTACAACCCTTCTGATGACGACCACAAACATAGGGTTTGATCCTTTCCCCTTACTGATGATTTGAGGAAATAAAAGGCATAACCCTCGCCAAGGAGAAAATCTAATCTTCCATATAAATAATAACTAGAATCTCATAGCAATGGCTTAGACATACATTTAGTATATCAAATTGGCTCTCATACCACATATCTAGATCATAGGGGATATGATCTAGGAACAATCAATAATTAAAGAAAGTAGGAGAGAAAGAATATAAATATGCCATGCAACTATTCTTAGAAAAACCTTGAAGAAAAAATACACACACTGAATACCTAACTATATATGAAAAAAATATAATTCTTTATTATATGGATAAATCATTTACCCTACAATGTGAAGGAACCATTTGTCATTTTACCAAGTTAGGCCTTTTATTTATAGTATTCTCGTTGGATTCTTGAGTTACAATAGCACAGGTGGATACCGTGGATGGATACCATGGGTGGATTCCACTTTCTATTCAAATCATAGGTATGAGATGACCAGATGTAGATTTGTGGTTTTTTGAAGTCAGTAATTAAAGCCTAATTTTAGTTGAATTGGAAACATCCAATGAAACTCACACCTAGGACAATAGAAGAGGGGTCCTTCATCACGTAAGCTCTAAACTAGATGAATTTCCTTTTCAGAATATTTAATGATCATAGGGCCAATAAGTTTGTTGGAAGCATGGACTTGAATCATTAACCAATAAGTTTGAAACTAGATTAGACATGAATCCCAAAAATGATTGATTTAATTTTGAAGCGTTTTAGCTAAATAATCCATATGTCTAGCAGAATTTAGCTAAATAGTGGAAAGAAGCTCCAATGAGAAAATGTACCACAACATATCACTTCTAGGAAAATTTAAATCACGTCAGATTATCTGTGACAATGCAATAAATATGAATTCAAATATATTTAATTGTAGAAGGATTTGATTGAGAAAAATGAAGCATGTTTAGTGTAATATCATCCTCAAAGGTAGAACAAGGGAACTTATTTCCAATGGCTTCTTCTTGATCTTCATAAATGGGTCACCCTCAAAATTCATTCCACCTTGTGGAGTCATACAAGGGGGGCCATTATCCCACATTTTTTTTCTAATTGAAGAAGTATTGAGTTGAAGTATTAAGGGTATTGCACCTTAAAAAAAGACTAGTGGTATGAAACTTCATGGGTATGATAGAATTGCATCTGATCAACAATTTGTAGATTAACTCTTCTTGTGTTTGCACCAATTGTAGGAAAATCTCTTGTCTTCGAATAGGTCCTTGAATACTTTATGGTAGCCTTTGGCACAAGTCTAAACCATGGTAAGTTGCAAATATTCCTCTTCAATTCTTTTATTATTATTCAACTACATATGTGGAAAAATCTCGGATATCAATGAATTTCCCTTCAGTCTAAATATGTGGTTGCTCTACTTGTTAAGAATTCCCTTTGGTATGCCTCACGGGAATATATTCATCTTTACTTAGTT
>APFE030483805.1:0-15304 GCA_000404065.3 Pinus taeda | reverse complement strand
CCATGTAGTTAAATGCCCTTTCCCATAACCATACATTCAACAAGCTGAAAAAAATAAATTTGCTGAAAACACAAATTTTGGAAATTTTACAGAATGCTGGAAATTGCATAAATAAAAATCAGCAGTAATAAACATCCATTAAAACACATTAAAACACTGATATTTTTTGTCAACGTGACCCTGGAAAAACCCCCTATAACTCTTGGGGAAAACCAGTTTGAGAGCTCTTCTTTATTTATGAAAAATGTCTTTTTACAGCAAGAAAATATTCAGCAAAAATCAGCAAGCAAACTTTTACAACTTATCTCAGCCTTGCTGAAAAACTGTCTTGCTGAAACTTCGTTGTTGTTATTCCGCTGCTGATACTCCGCAGCTCACTGTCCAGAAATCTCCCTTGCTCTCTTGCTCTCCTTCTCTCAATCTGCTCATGAAAGAATGAATGATATTTTCCTCCTTTTCCTCATTTTCCTCCTTTAATATAACTCCAAGTGACTTTTGGGTGATCCAAGTGGCTTTTGGGTGATCTCTAAATCCAATGGCTGAAATAGATTTAGATCAATGGCTGAGATTAAATGCACATTTAAATCTCACTTTCTATTTTCTAATTCACCCACTTTAATAAAGACCCACTTAGTCATTTATTTCCAAAGTCACTTTCCTTTCTAATTTTTCATTGACTTTATAAAAGTCACTTTAAAATTAGACTTAGTAACTTTATCACTTAAAGTCACTTTTAAATTAGAATTTAACTTTATAAAAATTATAAAGTCACTTAGGAGAAAAATTAAAATCTTTTGGACACTTTTCCCTAGGCCAAAGATCAAAGCCTAAGGGAACCACCTGTCCTCCGGTACCAAATTTCAACAAGTAGGAGTACATCATCCGATGTGTTATACATAGACAGTGGTGTTTGTTGCCATATGACAGGTGCACAAAAGTTCTTTTCAGAGCTTGAAGAGAGGGCAATTGATATTGAAATTGTATTAGGAGATGACTGCATTGTGAGAGATGTTGGTGTGGGGACTGTGACCTTTGAGAAGGAATATTTACCTCCTTTGAAGTTCATGGATGTTTTGTATGTTTTAGGGATGAAGAAGGACTTGATTTCAGTGTCTGCTATAGAGGAGAAGGGGTTTGATGTCACTTTCTCAGTAGGGCAGGTATTGTTGCATCCTAGGGGAGCTTCCATCACTTCAACCAAAGTGATTGGAGTCCTGTCTGGCAAACTATACAGGTTGAATTTTCATTCGGTAGGAGTTATTGGTGAGTAGCACATCTGGTAGCGCTCACACTAGTACCACCAGTAATAGAGACTTATGCGGGTTATGGCACCAGAGGATGGCGCATATGCATCATGGAGCTTTGAGAGTACTGAGGGAGATCACTACTAGAGTTCCTAATTTTAGTGTCGAGCATTATGAGGTTTGCATAGGGTGTTATTTGGGCAAGTACAACAAGTTACCATTCCCAATGAGCGACAATAGATCTACCGGTATACTAGACTTGGCCATATGTTTCATGTGTTTTGGGTGGTTATGGGTATTATGTTATATTCATTGATGACTACTCTAGGAGGACTTGGATATATTTCTTGAAGAGCAAGGGTGAGGCCTTCACTCGCTTTAAAGATTTCAAATCTCTTGTGGAAAAGCAGACAGGTAGGATGATTCGGGTCTTGAGGTTAGACAAAGGTGGTAAGTACACCGATGGTGGGTTTTCTGACTTCTGTGCATAGGAGGGTATTAGGACAAGGTTGACGGTTCCTTGCAACCCCCAGCAGAATGGGGTGTCTGAAAGGAAGAACATAACTATTGTTGGGGCTGCTAGGATGATAATTCATGATCAAGGGTTGCCTTTGTTTTTGTGGGCTGAGGCTTGCAATATTGTTGTTTATCTTCAGAACAAAAGTCCTCACAAAGTATTGGGGAATATGACTTTGGAGGAGGATTTCACTAGAGAGAAGCCTCATGTGGCACATCTTGATATCTTTGGATGTCTCACATATTCTTATATCCCCAAGGAGTAGAGGACGAAGCTGGAACCAATGGAAGTGAAGGATATCTTTATGGGTTACAACGAGACTTCGAAGGCCTATCATATATTCATTCATTATAAATGGAGAAGTGGTGATAAGGAGGGATGTGAAGTTCGAGGAGGAGAGGGCCTATCAGAGATCACAAGAATATGATGAGAGAGAGTCAGAGACTTCTCCTCAGCAGGGAGGTCAGGTACAAGGAGAAGGACCTCAGGGTTCTGGATCGACAAGTAGAAGAGGTACTTCAGTGTCAGTGACATTTGGGGCACCAGTGGCAAGTTCACCGAACACTTCTTTAGGGAGTCCACTGGTACAGAGTTGACATGGCACTTCAGCTGACACAAGCATCGGTTCCAGTACAGGTTCTTCGAGGAGAGGTTCTAGTACAAGTACACCAGGGTCAGTTGGTAGACCTTCAAGTTCACCAGACTGGGGGGCATAGGATGAGGTTCCCTATGGGGAATCTTCTTCAAGGAAGAGGAGGCCCAAGTGGCTTCAAGATACCTTGAAGGAAGCAGAGTCTGTTGGTCCTCCGAAGAGGTTGAACAGGGAGAGTGTGCCACCTGAACGGTTTTGCAGTTATGTAGCCAAGGCTACCAACATTGTTGACTCTAAGCCTACTAGCTATGAGGAGGATGCTAGCTAGGAGTTATGAAGAGAGGCTACGGGTACGGAGTTCACATGGCACTTCAGCTAACACAAGCATAGGTTCCAGTACAGGTTCTTCGAGGAGAGGTTCTAGTATAGGTACACTAGGGTCAGTTGGTAGACCTTCAGGTTCACCAGAATGGGGGGCATAGGATGAGGTTCCCTATAGGGAAGCTTCTTCAAGGAAGAGGAGGCCCAAGTACCTTCAAGATACCTTGAAGGAAGCAGAGTTTGTTGGTCCTCCGAAGAGGTTGAATAGGGAGAGTGTGCCACCTGAACGGTTTTGCAGTTATGTAGCCAAGGCTACCAACATTGTTGACTCTAAGCCTACTAGCTATGAGGAGGATTCTAGGCAGGAGTTATGAAGAGAGGCTATGGTGGAGGTGTATGCCTCTATCATTAAGAATAATGTCTTGGAATTGGTGCCTAGGCTTGAGGGAAAGTCAGTTGTGACTTCTAGGTGGCTCTACAAGATCAAGCATGTTGTAGATGGCAGCATTGAGAAGTTCAAGGCGAGGTTTATGGCTAGAGGGTTTTACGAATAAAGGAGTTGACTATGATGATACCTTCAATCCCATAGCTTGGTACACTTCTATCTGGTCCCTTATTTCTATTGCTGCAGAAATGGGTTGACAGATCCATCAGATGGATGTGAAGACCACATTTCTGAATGAAGTTATAGAGGAGGAGGTGTATGTTGTGCAGCCACAAGGATTTGAGGTGATTGGGCAGGAGACCATGTATGCTGGTTGAGGCGAGCACTGTATGAACTAAAGAAAGCTCTGGGAGCTTGGTATTCAAGGATTGATACTTACTTGCAGCATATGGGTTTCACGAAGAGTGATGTAGATCCGAACCTATACTACATTGTTGTAGGGGATGATCCGCTCATTCTTGTGTTGTATGTTGATGACTTGTTCATTACTGGGGTAAAAAGATTGATTAGTGGTTGCAAGGAGGATCTTGCTATGGAGTTCGCGATGAAGAACATTGGGCTGATGCATTACTTTTTGGGGCTTGAGGTGTGGCAGAAGGAGGGGCATATCTTTCTTGGGAAGAGGTAGTATGTTGTGGATATTTTGAGAAGATTTAACATGGCAGAGTGCAAACCCATGTCTACACCTATGATCACCAACTGGAAGAAGCTTCATGCTTCAGATTCTAGTTTGGTGGATCCCACATTGTATAGGCAGCTTATTGGGTCCTTGATGTATCTGGTCAACACTAGGCCAGATATATGCTTTGCAGTGAACACACTTAGCCAATTCATGGTTGAGCCCGGGAGGGTGCACTAGGTAGCTGCAAAGCACATTCTTCGCTACGTGCAGGGGACTGTTGATTATGGTCTGGACTATAGGTGGGGAGATGGAGTGAGGTTGGTAGGTTACACAAATTCAGATTGGGCAAGTTTCTGACAGGAAAAGCTCTTCAGGGTGTTACTTCATATTGGGTTCGACAAATGTGTCGTGGTTCAATTGAAAGAAAAAGTCAGTTGCTTTGAGCTCTTCTGAGGTTGATTATATGGATGCTAGTCAGGCTAGTTGTGAGGCCATTTGGCTTCACAAGTTGTTGTATGGCTTATTTGATCAAGAGTTGAGACCGACGATTATTCACTGTGATAATTAGAGTTGCATTAAACTCATGGAGAGTCCAGAGTTTCATGACAGGTAAAAAAAAATTGACATCAGATATCATTTCATCAGGGACTATGTTCAGAAGGGGGCAATGAATCTGGAGTATATCAACAGATGAGTAGGTGGCCGATGTTCTCACGAAGTGCTTTCCAAGAGGTATGCATGTCCATTTCAGGGAAAAAAATGGGTGTGGTTAGAAACACATTCCTCGGTAAGAGGGAGTGTTGATTCTTAATGTACCTTGGACAAGTGGTTTCCCATGGGTTAGTCTCTACCTAAGGAAAAGTGTCCAAAATAATTATTTTCCTAAGTGTGACCTTATAAAGTGAAAGTGACTTTAAAAGTGGTAAAGTCAATGTTAAATTATAAAGTGAAAAGTGGTTTTAGACATAAAGTGCAATGTTGGTACTTTATTTAATGGGTGAGTTAAAAAATAGAAAGTGAGAATTAAATGCACATTTATTCTCATCCCTTGATCTAAATTAATCTGAGCCATTAGATCTTAGGGTTGCCCAAAAGTAATTTAGGGAAACAAAAGGGGGAAAAGAAAAGAGAGACTGCATTCATTCATCATGACAAGATTGGAGAAAGGAGGCTGAGAGCTAGAGAAAAGTTCTGAAGGAGAAATTTGTTGCAGCAAGCTGATGGAGTGACTTTTGGGCAAAGATGGGCATGGAAATCAAGGCATAGAAGACAACATAAGGTACAATACGAACAACATTGAATGTTGTGAGATGCACGTCGTTCGAGAGAATTTTTTAATTATTTTTTTTTTTGAAAAAAAATCTTTATAGTCCGTAAGGAGTCTGTACAGTACAGCCGTATCCGTATAATACATATTTTGAGCTTTAATTGGGCATGAAAATTGAGGCAAAGTGGGTACAATTTTCAAGGATTTTTGGGTTGAAGAGATAAGTTTTATTTTGCTGTTTTGTTTTGTCTGCAAATGTATTTTTCTTGAACTTGAAAGATAAATAAATTTGAAGAGCTCTCTAACAGGTTTTCCCCAGAGAAGATTGAAGGGGTTTTGCTTGGGTCTAAGTTGACCAAAAATATGTGTGTTGCTAGTTTGGTTATGTCCATATTTATTTTTAGGATGTGTTTACAGTCCCATGTGTTTTAATTTGAAAATTTCATTTCCATAATTCTATATGTTGAATGTATGTTTATGGGAAAGGGCATTTAACTGAATGGGAGTGATAAGGTGAAATTAAAACCAGGTTGGGATTGCAGGATTCTTTTTTAGTCATCAAATTTCAACATGTATCTGATATATGCGATCGGTGGAGGAGAGTTGAAGACAGATCCTTCCAAGATGGAGGCCATCATGAAATGGCCAATGCCTACTAATGTTTTTGAGGTCAGGAGTTTCATTGGCGCAACACAGTACGTGAGGAAGTTAATAGCCTCATTTTTAGCATAGCAACACTGCTCCATGCCATAATAACAAGTGGAAAGAGTTTCGAATGGGTAAAAGGCCAGCAACGGGCTTTCGAAGAGATAAATAAGAATATCAGTAAAGCACCAGTTCTGGCGTTACCAAACTTGCATCGACCCTTTGAAGTGGAGATAGATGCGAGTGGGCATGCTATGGGAGTTGTCTTGATGCAGGGAGGAAGGCCTATATGCTACCATTCTGAAGTATTTCATGGGGCAGTCCTTAACTACCCTACCTACAACAAAGAGCTCTATGACATGGTGTAAGCTATGAAGAAATGGAAGAACTATCTAATGGGAAAGGAGACAATAATCCACACAGATCACCAGCCATTGCAGTACTTGCCGGCCTAGAGTAAGCTACTACAAACTATGCATTACATGTGGATGAGATTTTTACAACAGTTCCATTTGGTGATCAAGTATAAGAAGGGAAACCCAAACAAGTTGGCCAATATGCTTTCAAGGCCACCCACACCAAAGATTACAGCTTTGGGGACTCCCATGCACATGGAGCGATTCACCCATGATGCATACATAGAGGCATATTCAGAAGATGAGCACTTCAATGAGGTGTATCAGTAGTTACAAAGTTAGAATCATGTGCACAATGGCGAAAACATTATTGACTACCATGTCCAGGATGGGTTACTCTATAGGCTAGATAAGCTACGTGTTCTTAAAGGTGAGTGTTTGCAACTGATTAGAGAGGCTCACACCTCCAAGTTTGCAAGTCACTTTGGTGTAGGGTAGACTGTCGCTAACTTGCATAGGTATGTGTATTGGCCCAAGATGCAAGACCAGGTAGATAGGTTCATAAGAGGATGCATGCTTTGTTGTACTGACAAGCCTAGCAATAGGAAACAGGGTCTATATCATCCCTTACTTGTACCTACTTGTCCTTGGCAAAGCATTTCCATGGACTTTGTGGGAGGTTTACTGACAACCAAGAAGGGACATGACTACATGTTCGTGGTAGTTGATAGGTTCAACAAGATGTGTGTTCTGATGCCCTATAAAAATACCATCAGTGGAAAAAAGAAACAAACTTGTTCTTTGGACAGGTCTGGGTGCACTTTGGGATACCAAGGAGCATCATTTCAGGAAGGGATACAATATTTTCAGTGCATTATGGACTACGTTGTGAGAGAAGATGGACATGAAGTTGAATAGATCTACAACATTCCATACACAGACAAATGAGCAGACATAAGTACTCAACAATATTTTGGTGCAGATTTTGAGGGGATAAAACTAGAATCATCTGAATACCAAGGATGAAAACCTAGTATATATACAACATTCTTATAACAGAGCAGTCCACACTTCTATAGGAAAGTCCCCATTTGAGACGTGTTTTGGTTATTTTCCACCTTCACCTTTAGATATTGCAAATGGGAAGCAAGGAAGAGTGAGGGAAGATCTTATAGGAGATGATTTGAGGGAAATTTATAGAGAAGATCAGGAAGATCCATCTACAGGTATAAGAAACACTGTGGAAGTCACAACAGAGTTATAAGGCCAAGCATGATCAAAACATACTAGAGAAATCATTCAAGGTGGAGACAAAGTATGGCTACAGTTGAACAAGGGGAGGTTGCAGGGGCCTGTTAAGAAAATCAAGGATCTAAGATATGGTCCCTTTGAGATACTGGAAAAGGTGGGCGATAATGCCTATCTACTCTATCTACCACCATATATGCGCAATTACTCAGTTGTGAATGTAGAGAATTTGAAACTCTATGAGCCTTCCATGCTAGATCAGGAAGAGGAACAAGTCCTACCTTCTGTGGAAGATTTGGCACGAAACGATTATGTAGAGTTGATAGAAGATACTTTTTTGCAGAAGAGGTCCAAAACTATAGGATAGGGGCAACATGACCTTTGGTAGATTGGGTTGAAGGGACAACTTCTAGGCAAAGCTAAATGGTACACCTGAGAGAAGGTGGAGGAAAAAATTCCTCACCTCATTTAATAAAATATTTTGTGGACCAAAATCCTCCCAAAATGGGGAGGTGTGATCTGAATTGGATCATTATATTTTTTTTCATCCATCTCAATACATTTGAAGTGGAAAAAGTGGAGGAATCAACTCACAGGACCGTTCTTATCGACGAGACCCAGTTTGGGGAAATGAGGTCTAAAACCATCTGGAAGCATTTTTAGGCATCAAATGACGTTGTTTGGGGGTAAAAAATGTTTCTTTAGTGAAATGTATTTTCACGCTATTCTACACACAGATACCTTACCAATGGTGCAAGAAGCATGTCAATCGGAGTCCGTATGCAAAGGTTATGCCACTCAAAAGTTGACCTTCCTGTTTTTAGAACTATAGTTCGGAAGGATGCTGCGTAAATCCCCATTATTAATGGAAAATGGGATAGCCACGTGTTTGTGATGTAAAAGACTCTATAAGAGTCTATTTTGTAACTCTATTTAAGTGTTGATATAGTCAAACTTAACCACTAGTAGGCTGTCGGGCTGTGTTATAACGAGCCACTAGAAAGAAGAGGCATTCCATTCTTTTGAGAGAATTTTGTTCCATAGTTGAACAAAGATAGCCATGAGAGATAGGAGGTAGAGTGCATAGAGAGGATCTGTGAACTGTAGTAGTCCATGGGCCACAAACATTACTTCTTTCTACCTGCATCCATATTTTTAGATAGAGAAAGAGAGCGAAGTGGCCTCACATTCTAGCTAGGGTTTCTCCCGAAAGGGTTTCCCAGAGATCATATCTTATGTTTTGTGTGTTGCGCTTATTTTTCCGTTTTCTACTTTTTTGCATAATCTCCATTCACATGTATGCACTAATTATAGTTAAATCCACAGATATTAAAGTTTAATAAACTGTAATAATGTATAATTTTTAGAGTTTTAATATAGTGTTATTAGATATGTTGTGACGAACTGTCCAGTGGAATATCCATGACAGTTTACAGATCACACTTCCCAGGCTGAACTACACATTTCCCAGTCTCAAGCCTCAGGTTGCATCACTAGTTGCTGAGATTTCACAATGCACAGTCCCTCCAGCTAGTCTGCCTCCCTTGAACCTATAAATTGCGCAATCGCTCTTATCAGTCCATGCGGTTTCTACTTGATCATGTTTTAAAAGTTGATTTGTTGAAGTTAATTTATTCTTGCCATGAGTGTCTTTTCCTCCTATAAGTATTATAATTGTTGAGAACCTCTCTCCAGCAGTCACCATTACCATGGCACCCAAGAAAGATGTTTCAAAAAATACCACAGAGAGAAGTACCAAGGAAGCAATTGAGAGCACACCAATAAGCTTGTCAGTATGTTTAGACACTCAACTGTTTGTGGAAAAGGAATGAGATCTTACATGACATAAAGTGAATGAATCTTTTTCAGCAAAGAGCTTCAAGGCAAATCTAGAGGACAATTAGGTATATGTTAACCTCCAAAAATCAGGTCTACACAGGGCTGCATGCATACATCTAACCTTTCCATGTGCAGATGTTATTAGATGGATACTTTTGCACACAAATATAAAGACTATGACTCTTAGCAGTGCCAACAGACAAAGTCTACTTCTTTTATGGCACCATCTTTCATCTTATGTACCATCTGTCCGAGCCAAAATAGCTCATGGATTCAAACTTCTATGCCACCAACAACTATCTGAGTACAAAGGATATTTTCAAAGGCTTGGTGAAAGAGTCGGAAAAGTTTTTTTAGACACCCACCAACACATACGAAGTCTCTCAAGAAGGCCTATCAGTATTCGATAATATTATGTCGCACTATTGTTAAACAACAGAATGCTGAGATCTTTCCTGAGGGGTGGGCATTTTTCTGAACCAGGTTGTGAGGAAAGGAAGACCATTCAATTGGTAAGACTTGTTGGCTCATGAAGTGAAGATCCATGCAGCCAACACCTTGAATCCTCCCAAGGGTGGCAAACTATATTTTACATGTCTGCATATCTATTGGATGCAATCTGTGCACACAATTCATTACCTGGAATGAATTTGACTTGGACACCATGAGACCCTCCCGTGCATATTCATTGCAAGCTTCTCTCAGAGTGCAACCATAAAGGAGTAATGGAGAAGCTGACTGATCACTTCCTCATTTCGTTATATAAGTCGATCTTTGAGGAAGAACCACCTTGCTTGTCACGTGGAGAGATGGAAGCGATATAAGAGATAAAAGGTTGGTTTTCCTCACTGGGTGGCACCTTCCTTAGAGTGTTCGAAAGACAGAAGTCGCCACATATTTTGCCAAGGTATGCCACCAATGAGCTTGTCATGCAAGAAGTCACATATCATCTCTCCATAGGGTTGTGAGTAGTTTTGCATAGGAAGAAGAAAGCACCTTGGCCAACTTTTCCTATGAAAATTGGATTGTATGAGATCAAGAAACTGAAAGTTGGTGATATCGAAGGAAAGGCTATAGAGGAGTTTGCATTTGATACTCTAGACTTTAATCTGTACAATCCCTGTTGTATTTGCAAAGACCACTATGTGAGAATCCATTTTCAGTGGCTAAGAGGGACATTTCACTGGTCGGGGGAGGATCCATGGAAGAATTGTTAAAATGCATCCAAGTCTCGCAAGACTGTCAGTTTTGTAGGAAAAGATGCAAAATGAAGGCATATCCAATCATTAAGAAAGCGACTATAGTGACGGAGAAGAAGAGGAAACAGAGTATGAAGGAAGAAGAACATAAGCAGAGGGAAGAACCAGAGTAGAGGAGGAAAGAAGAAGAAGAGAACCAAAAACAGGAAGAAGAACAAAGGAAAAAATTAATAACAGAAGAAACAACACAGAGACAAGCGAAGGAGCAAGAAAAGAATTGACATTCAGAGGAGGAGAGCAAACAGCTGCAGGGTAAGGAGCTTGCTCAACATATTCAAGAGTTGATTGAGATCAAAGACTTGGAGGCAGAACCAGAGCCACAAAATCAAGATGTTGATATGATGTCGAGCACACAGTAGGTGACCATTTAGTCTCCACCAACTCCAGTAGTAGAGTTAGCTCAAAGCGAGGAAGGTGAAAATTTTTCGCTTGATGACGATCCAGTTATGGACACATACAATATGTCTTACAATGAATGTTATAAGAATATTGTACAAGCAAAAAGAAAACATTTTCTGGATGATATCAGATCTCCTGCATTTCTTAAAGAAAGGGTAATTGTGGCTGACACCAGTAGAAATCCAAATTCCATTTTCGCATCCAACTTAGCCTTCACAGGTGCAGCAAAGTCAAACATTGCATATTTGACGACCGAGAACAAGAAAATGGAAAATAACTTGAAGGTTGCTAGGAAAAAGGTTGAACAACTCCATGTATAGATCAAGAACATAGTTCTCTCATAGGTCTATCTGGAAGAGTTGAAGGTAATGATACTTGGCGAAGTATCGACTTTGGGAGAGACCATGCATAACCTCTATGAGGAGCTCGTCACCATGCATAAGACAATTTTTCACTTGCATGGCTTGCAGTAGAATTATAAAGATTTTTTCAAAACTCTTAGTAATATGCAAACTCTAATCGCTTCCATGCATGAATGGTCAATGCAATGCAAAGGGTCACCACTTGGCTTGGGCAAGAAAATGAAGGAACATGCAGAGCTGGAAAAAGAAAGAGTACAGATGTTGATCCAGAAAGACAAACAACTCGCCTCATTCATTGGTAACATTCAGGCCTCGTATGAACGGTTATACAATAGTTTGGATTTATTGGTGACGTCCCAAAGGATCCCATCAATTGGCTCACTCACTAAAGCAAAGCGCAAGAACCAGGTGAGGCAGGAGGTAGAAGAATACTTGGAGTAGCTTAGACAAATTTCCACAAAGGAAGATTGGAGTTGAACAAAAAAAATATGTAGAACTACATTGGTAGCCCTATCCAAATCAATACAATGTTTCTCATGCTCCAGAAGGAAGTTCGAAATGGTTCCAAATCATTGTACCTAGATGCCATGGAGGCTAGAGTCCGCTTCTAGCCAGACACCATTGCATAGTTTGGGGATGTCAGCTCATAGTACCAAGCTTGACATCGATACATGACCGATAGACATCAAGTAGAAGTTGTTGAGTTGGAGTGCCCCCAAAATCAAGTTTAACTATTTTGTCTTATTAGGTTGTCCATTTGGTTCTACCCAATTTTGTCTTATATGGGTACGAGTGTATTGTAATATTATTTGTAATTAATGTGTAAGTGAAATTCGAAGTGTCAATTGTGGAATGTGAAGAGTCATGATGTAATTGAAAATTCGTAATGTAAAGAAGTTGAAGAGTCATGAGGGAAGTCCAAGAGTCACAAAGGGGAGTTGAAGAGTCACCCCTCTTGTTATAAATATAGCCTCATAACTCACGTAAAGGGATTTTGGTGAGCCAAGCTTTTGGCTAGGCTTAAAATCAGAGGCTTGGGAGTTTGTTGAGAGCTTCGACTTCTCTGTAGAATAGAGGGAGTATCTTTCTTTGGTGGAGAAAGTGTTGAATTCATGTTCCAATATTGGGGCTAGTGGTCTGTCAATGGTATATGTATGATTGGAACTTTCATTTTAATAAAAGCTTAGAGCCGACATGTTTTCATGCATATTTTTTGGATATATTAGGACTATTCTTGTTGTATATTTAATGTATGTTACTTAACTTACGCTAACACTTATGAACTATTTCATTTGAATTAGTATGAATCTTGTTGAATGCATGTTGTTGTATTCTTTCCGTCAATGTTAACTAGTGAACTATTTTGTAGGATAGCTTGTGATGTCTTTATGCTTGTGTGTTCCTTTTAAGCTACGTACTATTACAAGATTCTAAGGAGCTCACTCATTTTTCCTTCGTTGTGATAGAACCTTTCATGCAATACACTTGACCTTCCGCAAAGTCACACAATTGTTCCCACCAAAGTCACCACACACCACTCTTTGTGTTACTGCAACCAAGGCACATCATCAACACCCATTGTATCAGAAACCGGGCCATATCCGGATGGGACTCTTACACCAAATGATGTGAGGTCTAATTGGGACTTCGTATTAGGGAGATCCCCTGAATGTTGGTGCCTCCAACACTGCCAACATTTCTGGTGCTAGAAGGAGGGATAGATGACAAGCTGAGCCTGTCAAGTTTGTTTGAGCTTTCCTAATCTTTAATGGAGTCTCCCCAATTCATAACCTTGACATGTTTTTCCAGAACTGAAAATTTGAAATTATCGACAAGAATCATTGATGACTTGTCAAATCTTAAATTTGATGGCAAAGCTGAACAACGATTCTTGAGCACACTGCTCTTTTTCTTGAGTTTTGCACAAAACACAATATCGATTGCAAGCATGTTAATTTCAGGTTGTTCATTATCACATTTACAACACGCGTAAAGGAATGGTGTTACACATTTCCGATCACGTCCATACACTCTTTCGACCATCTTGTCAAATAGCTCTTTCGCACCTTTGGCAGGTATGATTATAAATCTGTTTTCAAGAAAATCATGCATTTGTGAAAAGCACCTAATGACTCAATTGATGATTTTCACGATCATTTCATTCATTTATGTTTTGAATTTTATGAAGAAGATTTTTGATTGGATTTTATGAAAGATAATTTTGATTTTCTTGTTCATATTTCCATGGAACCACATGAATATGAATCTTTCAAAAGTCTCCCAACGTACACTAGTATTGGAGCTCCCAAATCTGCGACGAAGGAAGTTGTTGTTCCAAGTTACTCTTCATTGTCCTCTCATCACACAAATCCATTTACACAGGTTGAGGTTGGGGAAGTTGTGAATTCATATGTTGATCTTCCACCATCTTCTCCAACCCCACATTTTCAGAATTTAAATGCAAGTTGGGACTATGAATTTGATTTTTATGGTGATGTCCTTTCTCTGCGTCCTCTATCTGTAGATTCTCTTGGTCCTTCTGATTATGATGTGTTATCAGTTCCAAGTGTTTCTTTTGATGTTCATGAGGATCAAAATCAAGATGGAGTTGGTGTTGACCAACCAACTTGCGATGCCATTTGCAATGACTATGTGTGGGAGTCTTTTGCTAAACAAGAATCCGCGATGAAAGTTGATCTTTCTCCTTCCTCACCTCTACCTTGTTATCCTGAAATTTTATGTGATTATGTCATTCATGTTGAATCTCTCGAGAATTTAGTTTTTGATCATACCTTGGGCTTGTGGAATGTCAGTTTTTCATCTGAGCATGGAGCAGAAAAATCTTTTCTTTAGAATCTCCCCAATCCATCATCTAATCATTATGAAAAAACATAGGGTTAAATTTCTTGTTTCTCATATTTCCCTCTTTACGATTCATCAGATCATGAGGATGCCGTTGTTTTTGATCTTGAACTTTCTGATCATGACTGTCATGATCTATTCATCATGTCACCTGATTGCGACTGATTTTTTTGCTTTTTATTTTTCTAAGCCACTGGTATTTCATGATCTATTATCCGATGTTTTGGAACTACCGCAAGATGTCAAGGCAATTTAGCCCACGCTGATGGTTATGTTAGGTTCTCGCAGTCTTGATGTAAGTTCCAATTCTGATCAGAATAGTGTTGTATCTTTCAAGGCTCCTTATCACTCGTCTCCACCAATTGAAAATCAATCTACTTCACAATTTTCACATCCTCCATTAGTTCTCCGCTATCCAATATCTCAATCATTGAGGGAATCATACTTGACAAGCTATGTTGTGAAGTGCAAGTTTTTCTCTTTCTACATGTTTTCCAAATTTTCAATTTCGAAAGATTGCTCTCACATGCCTTGTTGTCGCGATGTGCACGAACACCATAATGCGTCCTCAGAATGTCTTGCATGTGCTTTCTTGTCATACTTTTCTGCATGCATTCTTAATCTTCCAATGTTGTGTTATGGATCATTTTATCTTTCTTTTTTCTTGGGATTCTTGAATATATTTCTTGATATTAATTCCCTCGCCTATATAGGTCAGTATATGCGTTGGTGACTACATTGGAAGTTTAATTTCACGTAAGGCTGGACTATTTTTGGTTAGTTTAGGAGTAGGAGTAGCATATTTGTTTTCTTTGCTTTTTTGTTGCTTTGATTTACTTTGTCTTGCTCCTTTCCATCATAGGATAGCTTTTGCATGAGACTATGTTTGGTTTCTGAAGCGAGCACGATGACGTCCAAGAGGAATTTGTGCTACTATCAATCCTTGGTTATCCGTTTATTCCCACTCTTTGCGTCAATCTTGTATCTTTAGTCGTTGATACCCGATGGAAAACATGTTATTTTTTCGGAGAAAACCATAGTGGAAATACGATGCTTAAATAGACTATCACTAGTATCACCTACTCTAATCAGTTTGTTGTAATCTTCGGTTATTCCTTTTCAACTAAGTTGAGTAGAGTAAGCAGGTGAGGAAACTTTAACAAGAGTGTCAGAGGTGTATAAAATGCCTTCTTTGAAGGGAAAACCTCTTATTCTCTCAATAAGTCAGGATCCCTCTTCCGCTTCACTAAATCAATAAGTGCCTATGCACAGTTCTATGAACAATAATTAATATAAAAATATCTCTCTCTCTCTCTCTCTCTCTCT
>APFE030483796.1:16365-48958 GCA_000404065.3 Pinus taeda | reverse complement strand
ACAAGTACAAAGTTGATGGCTCACTTGACAAGCACAAAGCTAGGCTTGTGGCAAAAGGTTTTGCACACAAGGAAGGGGTCGATTATGAGGAAACTTTTGCCCCCACAGCAAAATGGGCCACCATCCTGACACTCTTTGCACTAGCAGCTCAGAACGGTTGGAAAGTCCATCAAATGGATGTAAAAACTGCATTCTTGAATGGAGATCTAAAGGAGAATGTTTTTATGTCCCAGCCTGAAGGATTTGCTGTGAAAGGACATGAACATAAAGTATGCAAACTTGTGAAGTCCTTGTATGGTCTCAAACAAACACCACGAGTCTAGTATGAAAAACTAACTGAGCATCTTCTGAAACTCAACTTCAATCATTTTGATCTTGATGATGCAACTTTATTTGTCAGGAAAGTTGGAAAAATAGTTGTATATCTTGTGGTATATGTAGATGATCTTTTAATGACAGGGAACAATGAAAGCTATATTGCATCCATAAAGAAAGAATTGGGAAATTTTTTTGAAATGACTGATTTGGGCTATGTTCATTACTATCTTGGCATTGAAGTAACCTAACATCCAAAATCCATATTTCTTTCTCAAAAGAAATACATTGGAGATTTGTTAAACAGATTTGGCATGACAGAGTGCAATCCTCTTTCTACTCCAATGGAACAAAACTTAAAGCTCACATCTATTGAAGGAATTTGAGGATGCAACAAAGTATAGACAGCTTGTAGGAAGTCTCATCTACCTCATTACTACCAGACCAGACATTTCATTTGCTGTTGGAATCCTCTCCAGGTTTATGCAAAAGCCTTGTGAGGGACATTGGTCTGCTGCAAAAAGAGTTCTAAGGTACTTGAAGGGAACTCAAGACCTTAGAATCAAGTATACACAAGTGAACGACTTCAACTTGATTGGATACTCTGATTCAGACTTCGATGGAGACAAAGAAACTGGGGTATCTACTTCAGGATATGCTATAAGTCTTGGATCAGGAGCTGTCTCCTGGAGATCACGCAAGTAATCAGTACAAACAGATTCCACAACAGAAGCAGAATATGTGGCAGCAGCTGAAGCAACGAAAGAAATTGTGTGGCTCAAGAAAATTCTTGAATATTTGCAGGTAAAACAAATACAATCAACTCCGCTCATGATTGATAACACCTCTGCAATAAAGTTGGCCAAGAACCCAAAGTTCCATGATCGTACTAAGCACATCAATACTAAATATCATCTGATCCGACATCATGTTGAGGCCAAAACAATCCATCTCCGTCATTGTTCCACAAACGAGCAAATTGCAGACATCTTCACCAAAGCGCTTGGAAGAGAAAAGCTTGAAAGCTTCAGAACGATGCTTGGACTCACCAACATCCCTTCATATTAAGGGGGGGAATGTTGACACCTAATCCAAAACGGATGGGTGAACTGGACAGTCATCAAGAAGATGAACTGATTTGTCATGTTTATGTATATAAATGTGTGTTAGCTAATGAATAATAAATCAGTTTTTCTCCCGCTCATTCTAGAGTTACCCTGGCCTGACAGTCACCTAGGAGTTGGGAACTTCTGGGCTCAAGCTACCACATGTGGAAGCAATTCGATTAACCATTTTCCCCACTCTAAACCATAAGCACACTACTATGGCTCAATCGATCACTGCAAAGGTATGAAGCCCTACCCTGAGGGGCCGAGGTAGAATAACCAAGGGGGTCACATTTGCGGGGCATCCCAACTCCTCTGGGTGAAAATCGAAGGGTCAAAAACTAGTTTCCAACATCATAAATGATGTGGCTACAACTTCTCATGAAGGTGCGTCCAAGGAAATCTAGTAGTTAATTGAGGATTGGGAAGGAGACTTGAATCATTAGGTTGGCACGATGGAAATCGATGGGGAGGACTGGCAGGCTATGGTGGTGGATCTAGGGCACACTCGTTGTCCCGGCACACAATTCAAATAGACCTTGTTCTTCTATTGGTCTATGAAGAGTATCTTGGAAAAGGCTTTGCAATAGGTCTCTATGGGCATGGCAACAACAATGCAAGAATTTTCTGATTATAAACAAGAATTTTAGATGCTCCAGTTTGAGATGAAAAAATAGGATGGCCGCATTTGGCGAATAGAAGAACATCCCCCTTGCATTCTCCCATAGACAGAGCTCCTGGGATCCAATGTTAAGCACCAAGCTTCGGTGGAGTCTACATCTGGCGATGGAGTAGAGTAGTCTGCTAGTTGGTCTCATTGTTTTATTTTCTTTTCTGTATGCGAGAAGTTTTTAATTTTCACAATGTTGATAGTTTTGTTTTTAAGCATGTAGAATTCAGGAAAGGCAAAGATATTGAGACTTGTCTAGCTTGGTTATAAAGACTTATTATTTTTTGTTACTAGATGGCATATCATGCTGTTAGGTGGTTGACAGACTTGGCTTCCATCTAAGCAAGTTGAAACCACCTAAATATATGTTATGTGGATGTAACTTGTTGTTATATTAATGAAAAATTAAGGCCCTACCAAGTTTACAAAAAATAATATTATTATATTTATTTTATATTTACTAATGCATTAATCATTACTATTAATATTATTATACCACAATTCTAGATTAATTCTTAGGTCTTTCATAAATTTTGTTTTTAATAATTTTGATTCTTCTCATAATAATAATAATATATTATTACGAAAATACCATATTCTATCATTTCTTTCTATTTTTATATTATTTTTTTTCTAACGGCTATTTCCTTTGTTTTTTTTTACCTAATCATTTAGTTCTTAGGACTTCTCCCTATTTATACCCTTGGTTGGATAAAATTCTCTTCATATTTTTGTCCTAAAGATGAACCACATTGGTTGGTTTGAAACACATTAGCAATTAAAATATTGATGTGATGGATCCAAAAGACAATTCCAAAATAAATCTACTCACAAAAAAATCCATTTAGTAAAAGTCAATTTCATGATGCTTAAACTACTCATTTTACAAATGATCACCACAATATCATTTTATATAATTCCAATCAATCATGTCCTATTATTGCTAAGTTTACTTATTTGTTACATCCTATTCATAGGAGCTTCACCGGGGTAATAATACCATACCACGTGTGTTCATATTGGGGGATGTATATTGAGTAAAAAATGACGTAATGTATTGAGCATTTAGTAGGGGGTAAAGGGTTTTAATATCAGCATGTATAAAAATGGAGGTCACAGTTAATGAAAAAATATAAAGGGGTATAGAAAATGTTAATGAAAAAATGGATACCTACAATATCTAGTGAAAGTATGGGTTTTTTAAATTGGAAAGTTGTATTGGCTTCGTATTAGTAGTGAGTTAAATAATGTGATTTTTAGAGCTATTTTCCAAGATGTAGTCAAATTAAGAGTATTATTTGGTATGTCGTGAATGCACATGATATGTGAGAGGTTCATTGAGTGAAGCCCTCTTGATCCTATTCACCTTAATCACAAGACCATATTTTAGGAAATAATACATGAAAAGATCAATCACCAAGAAATTGAAATATCCCCAACACTTTAAAACATAATTCCTTTTTAAAAAAATTCCCTTTTAACGTAAAAAGATATTTAATATCTTAATTCCATAATTTATATCATATCATTCTCCTAAAATGCTAATTTGTATATTATGCTATATTTTAAAGTTATGAGAATGAGACATTCTCATGTGGTGAATATTTTCAACTAGGACTACAGGCCAAGAAAAATTCAAAAAAGAAAAAGAGGTAACCTAATCAACCAAAAGGATAGTAGTTTTCAGAGCTTCCTCTTTTAAAAGATGAAGAATAATAATAAAAGAGAATGTGCAAGCTCATTTGGATGCATAGAATAAGTCTCATTTTGGACATCAATCGGAAGACGATTCTCTGCCACAAACAGGGTCAATCATATAAATTCAACAGGGCTCTGTCCTTGTAGGCATGCAGATTTGAGATGGGCATAGGGGCACAAAATAAGCGCATGTTTCTGAGAGTTTTAATTCTAACAAAGAAGCTTCCCATGTGGAAGTAGATAGTGCATTGTCATGAGTTCCTATTGAACCAACTTTAGATGTTTGGCACAAGATGCATAAAAAGAAGTGTAAAAGATGTGGCTAATGTGGAAATGCAAGTTTATTTGTGTTTGCCTTTATTGTATGTACATTGTTTTGTTATGTTTTCTTTTTATTTTAGCTCTATGCCAAATGGTGTTTATCTAATGAAGGATTTATAGCATGTGCAAAATGTAATTTTATTTTTCCTCGAGATAAAAATTACACAGAAAGAGAGAAGTGCAAGAGAAAAAAATAAAATAAAATAAATAAAAAATTAGTCTATTTTTATTCCATTATTAACAATATCTTCCTAATACTAACCAAAACCAAATTACACTAATTTAAGAACATTTAAATAAATTTGATCTATTAAATAAAATAACTAAATACAAAAATAAATAAATATATTTGTTTTAGATATTAAAGGTTAGTAAAACAAAATAATCCCATATACTACCAAAACCAAATTACACTAGAAATCATTATATAAATTAGATCTAATTAATAATAAAACACATATAATACAAGATCATTAAAATTATTATTTTGTTTTTAAAATATTAAATTGTTAGTTAAAACAAAATGAAATAATTAGAAAAAATATAAGTAATTATAAGAAATGATATGTATTCTATTCCAGTATTATATGAATGCCATGAATCATGCAATCTCAACATTTGCGATATTATATTTGTAAACTATGATTAAGATAATATGAATCAATTTATTTAGTATTAATTTTTTAAATTAGATGATTGCACATATGTATTACTAATTTTCAATTTATATTTAAACTAGTATAACTATATAAATTAAATGAATAATAAATATCTATATATGTCAATCCATATTAAGTAGCAAAACACTCACTTTATAATACATTTCAAGTTATATATATAACTTTATTTTAAATTATTATTATATTTATAAAAAGAAGTAGTAAATTGTTAAACATATATACATTTTAAAAAAAAGGAAAAAATATTATTAACCATGGAGATTTGCCCCCATTTTACCATAGATATTATAAGTTTGTAAGTGGACTTTGTTATAATACCATTGCCCAATATTATAGCTTATTAGTACCACATGCCCAAAAACCCATAACTCACTTCATATAATGACATTGGTTCATATAACATTTTTTAATTAATAAATTTAATTTAAAGGCCAAAAAAGGAATAATTACTTTAAAGATAAATTTAAACTTTTGATTTGTGTATACTACTAAGAATATTCTAAAATATTCCATGGAGGTTAAATCCTAGCATCGACCTAATATATATTGATAATTAAATTAAAATTTGAAATCCTATTCCAAAATAAACATGCTATCTTAAAATTATTTAGTCGACCTTAAATAAAGGTGTGTGTATGTATTATATTAATATATATATGATAATATATATATATATAGTATATAATATATATTTGGTGTGTGTATATACATTAATATATATATAAAGAGAAAGAGAGAGAGAGTGTCTTGGATAGAGGGTGATTGGGTGTTTTGTTAAGGCATTCCTTGATGTTCAATTTCATATTGTGCTTGGGTTGATATATTGGACATGATGATGGTGTAGTCCCACAAGCTCATAAAATGTGTGTGTGTATGTTTTTTTTGTTTGCTAGTTTATGTGAATCTTGAGATGATTGCATGAATAACATGTGGCCTGAGTAATCGTGGCCGAGGGGCATCATCTTACTCTATCTAGGCTACACTAGCCCTTAGAATGGCTAGAATTTTTCCCAGTGAATTTTGAACTAATCACCTTTACACTATAAAATGCCTTAATATAATACCCAATTACCATCTATTCTATGCCCCATAGGTTATATAGTTTTTTATTTTTAATAATATATAACCATTTAAAAACATACTCATCTTTTTAATATAAGATCTTTTATTTATATATATGGAAGTGTATATATTTTCCACAAAATTATAAATAACTTTTTCTTTTAAAGAAATCTCTTTTTATTTCACATCAAAAATATGCATGCTTCTATGTGAGAAATGGTTACAAATAAAATACTCATTAAACATATCTACATTTTTCTTAACCACTCAATCACACATTTCTTTTATTATTCTACCATTTCAATATATATTTACTAGCTTGAATCACATAAAATTTATGCATTTATTTTACTCTTCTAATATTTCAATATAGAGAATAAATTTATTTATTTTAATATTGAGAATATTGACTAAACAGCCAATAGTTCATAGTTAGTTCTCTATTTGAGTACCCAAGAGAGTTTTGGCTCTTCCTATAAAAAATTATAGAATCATAGATTGCTTTTGAACTAGAAAAGATTGCACATGCAATAAAAGATGGTTATATTAGAAACATAAAATCCTGCTTCGAAATTTGCATCCTTTCCTTGTCTAAGCACGGTATGCTTACCTCATCATAACAACATAACACAGTCTTGAAATACAAAAGATATCATGGGGCATCTTGCAATGAAAAATTATAATTCATAACTAACAAATTAATTGATGTTTTTTTCATAGAAAATTTGAACACTTACATTAGATTTTACATATATATGAATCATCCCACACATGATAAGCTTAAATTGCAGAATATAACAACAAAACAAAACAATAGGCCAAGTATATCTCAAGAAGAATTAATGAACTAAAACCATCTAAGACATACAAGAATAAGAAAGTACTAGAAGTTAATTACAAATTATTTCACAACTGGTTATTAGTATTAGTGTGGAATGAAAGAGAAAAGATATTCCAACAAATAAATATATATATATTAGTGTTCTCTAAATATTTAGAAAATATATAACTATAATTTTAACATTGTTATATAAATTTTACTATATATTAATGTATTTATAAAAGAAAATAAGTTAGATATTTTTTCTAAATAATAAAATTATATATTAGTTAAATTTATAATAAAAATAATTAAATATTTAATTTACACGAGTAAACATTAAAATATATAAGAAAAATATGATTCAGAGTTTGCACAATGGGAGCAATGATGACAAGAGCGGGTAGGGTTCATGAACGATGATGAAAAGAGTGGCTAGGGTTCGTGAACGATGATGACACAAGTGGCTAGGGTTCGGGCTCACAGGTAGGGTAGCGCGTGATACACCTGCAAACCCTGGAAGTATGAGTGGTTGGGGTTTGGGCTCCCAGGTAATGCCTACTAGATCTGCATCTCCACAGATTGCAACACGGAAGAGGCAAAACGATAACGGAGCAGGTTGAGAGAGGAATGAATGGGATGGCAGGTGGGGAGAGATCCCTTCCTACCGAAATGTCATCGTAGGTGAGATGAGCTGACAAGCCTTCAAGTCACAGCTGGTGGAAAAGGGAACCGCGGGAAGGGTTTACATGTACTAGGCACTGTTAGGGCCTAAATCTACCTCTGGCTGAGAAAGATAGGTCTAGGGTAACATCAAACCACGCTTAACCTGGTAGCTAGCCCTATCAGGTCGGGAGAGGTCTCTCTCCTTGTCAATCTCAGGAAAATATAGCAAATGAGGCTTGAGATTACCGATGTAAAGACTAATTTTAGGCTAGGTATAAGCTCAGAGGAGTTTGATTGAGTTTTATGTTGGTTTTATGGATCAAAAGTGAAAGGGAGTTTTGGGTCTGGGGAATGGACTCAATCTTGTAGAGGTTTCTGTGGGGCGAGGTAGGCAAATGCTTTAGTACTTTGAAATAAGTGAAATGGAAAGTCTTAATAATGGAGAGGAGTTTAAGGGGGCATGAAAGTATCAGGAATCCTCTTCAAACAGTTGAAAACATGTAAAGCTAAACAAACCCTAAGAGAGAGCACTGCAACATCAATGGTTTCCACCTTTATACTTGATTCATTTAGTTAAGCTGAAAAAAAGAGAGATAATGGCACACATAAACACATGATAACTTGAATCACAGAAGGAAAAGCAATACTAAATCACCTTGCCACAAGAATCCCACAAAATACTATAAACCCTGGTCTATTTCCTTGCCAAACTGCAGAGATGAATGTACAATAATGCTCAAAGCATTCACAAGAGTCCAACCTTTGAAAATGACTGAAAAAACACATGATATAGACCTCCAAACCACCTGTGCTATCCATCAGAGGTCGAATCCATGAGAAGAGTGGTGGTTTCAACCCTATCTAAACTAGGAACACAAAAATAGGTAGTGGAACAACTTGCCTCTAAAACCTAGGAAACTGATTCATTCAACTACAAACCACCTACAATTGATGTATCTACCTTATCAAGTCAATTTTTATCATTTTTACATCATAGTACATCAATTTACATCATTTCAGCTCATGAATTTTACCATTAGAGAGAAAAAGTCAAACTAGAAGAAAACTAGGCAAAAAACAAAGTTTTTGAGCAAAATTGGCACTTTTTCATCCTGTGCATAGCGCTGCTTTGTCTGTGCGTAGCACTTTCTCCCAGCTGAATTTTAAGACCTTCCCCTTCACCAAATTTGCTCCAAGTTGGCTTTTTGGAAAGTTCTATTTGTCTACTTTATAGGACAAGTGGAATTTTTTAATTTGGTTCTCATTTGCCCCTGTAAAAATCAATTCTCCCAACGCTACTTCCTGTGTAGCCAAAAAGTGGCAAAGAGGGCATTTTTGAGGTGTTTTTGGCCCTTTAGGTGACCCAAAACTTGTCAAAATTTCCTAGTAATTTTTGGGCATGCATAATTTTTCGTTGAGAATGCAAGAAATACAAATTTTTCCACCAGAGGAGGTCCCTATCAAAAGTGAGCGCCAAGTGGCGCTACGCACCTACCGGAAAAACTTGTTTTTTCCTTGAAAAATTCAAAATTGCCAAAAAGTTTTCCAAATTTCTTGAAATTTGGCATGAATGATTTGCATCAAGTAGTATGTTGGGCCAATGAAGCTTTAGCAAATATCTTGATCTTATCCTGTTCTTTCTTTCTTCTCAAAGTCTTCTTCAACTTGGCTTTTAGACACCTTATCCTAGTTTTACAAATTTTGTTTTGTGCCAAATAGTGATAAGCCATGTGCCGCAAAATATTTTTCTCCTTATTTGCTTTCTCAAGTAGTTTCTCCAAGTGCATATTCACCCTCTCTAGCCAAGATTCCTGGTCAGCATCAATCTCTTGCTCAAGGGGTGTCAATTTGACTTTCTTTCTTTTTGTTTCTTACTTGTTTTCCCTTATGGTTTGCAGTTCCATGATTGTTTGTTCATCCTCCAATTGTTTTTTCCATTGCTCAAGGTAATTAATGATCCACTTAGCCCTTTCAAGGTTAAGAGATAAGGCATGGATGTTAGCTTCTTGTTCTTTGATGATCTCCTTGAGTCTTGAGCTTTGGGAGCCCAAATCAGTATCCTCATCATGATCTCTTTGAGTCTTGAGCTTTGGGAGCCCAAATCAGTATCCTCATCCTAAATCAAAATAAAATCTCTCTCCTCGCCTTCAAAAAGTCCTTCCTCATGCAATGGTTGCTTCCCTTTATCATGTACCTGCTCTGCTGAAGAAGAAGACAAAGCCCCTTTCACCCCGGGTGAAGATAGCATTTGCCTGTTGTCTGGTGAAGGAAACAAGACCCCTTCCAACATAGGTGGAGATAGTACTCGTTTGGTAGCTGCAAATAATCTCCTTGTGCTTTTTTCATAAGTGACAAATACTGGCACACTTGTAGCTTGAGTCTCATGAGCCTCTGGTTGATTTGAAGGCCCTGCTTCCTCTTGAAACACTGATGGGGTCACTTGAGGGCTTTTGAAAACCTCATGTGAAATGACAGTATCCCATGAAACATTCAACAAACTCAGTTGATGCAAAACAACAATCTTGATCAATGAAAAATGATAAATGCTGTTGAACTATTGATGAAGAGGTTTTCCTTGCACCAATGTAGCCCTTTTCTCAATGTTTCTGCATATGAAATAGGGGAGTTTCATCATCCTCACTCTATTGAAATGCATCAATAGTCTAACATGATAAGTGTACAAGCGATAAAATATCCCTTCACATGTGAAGTATTTGATAATAACCTTCATGAGTGGAGCATAAGTGTCCTATAGGTATCTGAAAGGAAAGACCCTACTGATTTGCTTTTGATAACTAGCCTTGATATATGGCTCGTCATTCTCTTTGCCCACAAGTTGTCCTTTGTTCCACTATTCACCTACATTTGGAATACCTGTTGCTACAGCTATAATTTTAGGTGTCAAAGTGAAGGAAACACCTGCTAATTTCACCTAGCCATTGTGAAGATGAAGGACAAATAGTCTAGCAAGTTCATGGTGGTATTTCACCCTCTCCACCATCTCACAAAACTAGTAGCAAGACTGATGTTTGAAACATGTTACTGCAAGGGGACAAGCCAATAACTCTGTGAGTGTGGTGGGCTCCTCCTGGATGTGTTTTCCTCCCTTATGTGGTTTTCTTGGTGCATGAATCTCTTGAGAGGAATAATTCATAGTTTCCTCATCCATTTCATTAGCTGAATCTGTTTCCATATTTGCCATTGTATGGTGCAAAATGATGAGTATGAAGAGATTTTATTTCAAGAACAAGTGACTGCTACTTTCTTCTTTTGGATTTGATGAATGGGACTGATGAGTGGAAGGTTTTGATGCTTTCTATAGGGTTATTAGGGAGTGATAAGGTTTTGGGAATGAGGATTAGGGTTTAGAGAATAGTGGGAATTAGGTGTTAGGGTTTTGGGGTTTGGGGATAGAGGGTAGGATAAGTGTCAATGAGAGAGGGAAAGGGGAAGAAAATGTAAGGAAATGTAATGAAGAGAAAATTATGCAAAGGAGTAAAAAAACAACAAGAATGACAAAAACTGCAAAACCCTGGGCAATTTTGCAATATAACTATGCAGCAATTTAGGGTTTGAACTGTCACCTTTCAAAACACCATCAAGGATGACCAAATCTCTTTTTATGGAAAATTTGGGGGTTTTACTTACTTGGAGGAATGGTATTTCAAAATTTGGAGCTTTAGAAGGTCGATTGGATGAGTTTTGAAGTTGGTCGACTGGTGCGCCACACCAACACCTAGGTGCGCCACGCCTGTTCAAACTTCTTTGTAATTTTTGCGCCCGGTGCGTAGTGTCAAGAAAGTGTGCCGCACCAATGCCCAGGTGCACTGCACCAAGAAGAAATTTGAAAATTGCTACAATTTCTCTCTATTTACCACAAAACACGATTTCTCCTTGTTCTCTCTCACTTTTAGCACAAATGAAGTCTTCAACACAAATGATCCTTTTATATACTTTTGACTTTAATTTTTCATTTAGAAAACCCACTTTCTAAAGTTTTCCTTTTCACTTTGTTCTTTAAAACTCTGTTTTGCAGTTTGGCTCTCTTTTTGTTATTTCATGTACTAATGTTTGGATTTTCTTGTCTCTTTTGTAGGAGTTGGAGTGCAGAAGTGTGGAAAGGTGACCTAGGGCTTCAGATGATGCTTATTACATATGAAAACAATAAAATTACATAAACTTTGTACAAGAAATGGAAAAACCCTATTTTCACCTCAAAACAGAGTTTTGAGGTAAAAACCCTTTATGGAGTAAATCATAAGTAAATTTTGTAATTTTATGAACTTATCGAACATCCTCATGTGACTGCTGGCCTGTTATTGAACTTTTGAAGACCATGGTGACAAACCCTAGACCTAATGAGACTTGAAAACCCTAAAATGACTACTGCAAATGGAATGAAATAAAAATGATAGTAGATGACTTGTACATATGGAAATAGGCCAGCAAATTAAAAGCACAAGGGAAATTTGACAAAGCACCACGTGATCCATGACCTAATGAAGTGCAGCTGATCAGATGAGACACTTAATATGCATGCAAAAAGAGAATTTGATCACTAATGGAGGGATGAAGATATCGACACTAACAGGCGTGAAATGGGAGGTCGAGCTAGGAGGAAAATGCTTTTTGAGAGAAACCATGAAACCTAGTTTTGTAATACTTAATACCAAGTTCGAGGAATATAGAGGATATGTGAAGGACCACAGCCTAATTTGTAAGTTTATTGGGGCCTAGCCAACTGAGAAGGAATTGATAAAATGGATCCAATAGTGATGTTAGCCAAAGGGGAATATCGATCTCAAGTCGGGGGAAAAGGGTTATTCTTGGCAATTTTTTCTAACCTAGAAGACAAGGAGAGGGTCTTTGAAGATGGACCACATTTCTTCAACAATGTAGATCTATTCATGCGACACTAGGAGGAGTGCTATAACCTAGACTAGGAGAAGCTGCTGGTGGCACTCATCTAGGTCCGACTCTTCAGCCTCCCAATGGACTTATAGGACCCGGAAATACCAGAAGGAATAGGCAACTCGATTGGCACTTTTGTCAAAGTGGCAGATTCGACAAGAAAAGGTAGGTATACATCCTATGAAATAATCTGTGTTTACATGAATATCATGGATCCACTACGAGACTGCATAGAACTAGAATGCCATGATGCATATCTGTTTCAAATGCAGGTGATGCCATGAATATGGGCACCTATACCGAGCTTACTTGCTAAACAACCCAGAAAATCAATCACAAGGAAAGAAGGTAGGAGAGGCGATGGGAAAAGAGGATGGAGATGGTTTCCAGGAAGTGCACAGAAAGAGAAGAAACCATAAATCAGTAGGGAACCAGAAGGTGCACCAAAATGAGGTAGAGAAATGAAACCTCAATAGATTTTCTACCCTTCAAATGGATGAAATGGGGGAGACGAGCGGGGAAGCCACTAAGGAGATGGCAGACACACAGAAAAAAAAGAGAATGAGGGCAGTAAACCAACGATACAAGAAGTAAATGAAAAAAAAAAAAGAGGAGAATAACATGCAAATGGTAGAGCAAAATCCAATGGAAATTGACTCCCAGAAAGAAGACCTTAGTGTGGAAGAGCAAGTGATGAAATGATAGCTACAGGAGTGGAGACACCTGGATGAATGCTTCATTCCAGAGGACAAAAAGCAACTCTATAAAGAAACTTTTTAGCAATACAATATAAAACAACGATCAACTATCATAGCCCAAACATAACACTTAGGATCACATGGTGGACAAGGACAGGATCCAGGAGCCCTAGGAAAAGGGGAAGAAGACCTATGAATGAGTCCATACAGATGGTGGGGGAACTATTAGTACACTCGGGGAGTGTGGTGCCATTATCAGAGGTATTTCAACAACCCCCAAAATTGTTGAAATGATTATTACAACTTGGAATATAAGAGGCCTCAATAGTAGAGGCAAACAAAGATACCTCAAAGAGAGATTAAAACAAGATTAACCTAGTATTATGATCCTTCACAAAATGAAAATTAGCGAAAGAAAACTGAATGGGATTTTGGAAAACTACAAACCCCCATACCAAGTCATTGGATAGGATGCTAATGGCAGTGCAGGAGGATTAGCCATCATTTGGAACCCAAGAGAAATACGGTTCGAAGATTGGGTCATCATTCCATGAATCCTCTCTGGAAGATTCAGGGTCCTTGGATCCAAAGATTGGGTGTTCCTTGCAGGAGTATACGAACCCCTTATACTAAGAAAAAGAAGGGTTTTCCTACAAAACCTAGTAAAAATGAGAAGCTTGTACCCGGAGGATTTATGGGTGGTGGGAGGTGATTTGTAACATGATCACCTCACTGGAGGAAAAAAGGGGCGACATGAGGAGAACGAACATGGATATGGAGTTCTTTTGGGACACTATAGTAGAGAAAAGACTAGTCGACATCCCAACTATAAATGGGGTGCACACATGGAACAATAGAAGAGGAGGGAACAACCAAATTGCATCCAGATGAGATAGATTGCTAATCTCAAAACAAGTAATTAGTAGAGATATATTCATCGAAGCATTGATTCTTCCTGGAATGGGCTCAGACCACTGGTCGATCTGGTTGGAAGTGGATCTAAAAGCCAGCCCAAAAAATAGACCCTTTAGGTTTGAAGCTTTTTGGTTCAGAGACCTGAGCCTCATCAAAAAATCGAGCTCTGGTGGACATAGAGCGAGAAATAGGGGAGGAATTGTATGCATACGTTCCAACTAAAACTCAAAGAAATTAAAAAAAAATTAGGGAAATGGAAGAAATAATACTTCAAACACATCATGAAGGATCAACAACAATTAAATCAAAAGATGATGGAAGTGCAACAAAAAATTATACAGGAAGGGAGATTGGACGAGAAAGTAGTAGAAGAGGGAAGAATCATTAGCCAACTAGAGGAAAGGTGTAAGCAAGAAGAGATTCTATGAAAAAAAAAGTTGAGGTTGAATTGGTTAAGAGAAGGGGAGCAGAACACCCAATTCTTCCACAAGGCCATGATCCAACATTGCCAAAGCAAAAAAAAAATCTCACTCAAAGATGATGAGGGGAATCACAGCACGCAACATGAGGAGATGGAGGGAATCCTCGTAAACCACTTTAGAGACCTCCTAATAGAACCTCAAGAAGATAGAACAGAAGCAATGCAAAGAATCTCCCAGCACATTACCTAGAATTTCACTCAAGAGCAAAATCTAGCCCTAATGAGAGCAACAACACTTAATGAAGTGGAATAAATCATCAAAGGAATGAAAAAAAAAGGCCCCAGGCCCGATGGGTTCACAGCTGAATTTTTCCAAGCCACTTGGCCATTCATGGGAAAATACACCCTCGAGGTTTTGGAGGAATCAAGGCGAAACCAAAAGGTATACCCTAGTCTAAACTCCACCTTTATTTCTCTCATCCCTAAAACTTCTAATTTGGAAGACCTGCAGGGACTCAAACCCATTGCCCTATGTAATGTCATTTATTAAGTTATAGCTACTCTTATAGTAAAGCAGCTAAAGCCTCTTCTCCTAAATATTATCTCCCCCGAACAAATAGGCTTTGTTGAAGGAAGGCAAATCCTAGATGGGTTGGTCACCTCCCAAGAAGTGGTCCACTCCCTCAAGGCTAAGAAGGTTGCAAGCATGCTGGTGAAGTTTGATCTCTTAAAGGCTTATGATCAATTGCATTGGGAGTACATAAGGAGTATCCTAAGGGCTTATGGTTTTAACCCGAGATGGATTAACTGGATAAGCACTATGATATCCACCCTTGTATTCTCTATATTACTAAACAAGACTCCTAACCAAACATTCAATCTCACTCGAGGTCTCCGACAAGGTGATCCCTTGTCTCCTTTCCTGTTTATTATTGTTGTAGAAGGATTGGGAATATACATTAAGAAGGAAGCTCAAGAGTCCAGAATCAAAGGCTTAAGGATCTTGGGGAATGACCTTGCAATAACACACCAAAAATTCTTGGATGACATCATGCTCTTCTACCAAGTATCTCTTAGAGAAGCCTAAAGAATTAAAGAAATCTTGAACACCTTTATGCAAGAATCCAAAATGCAAATAAACAAACAAAAATCCTATACCTTCTTCTTTAATACCCAAGGGAATGTAAATCTTATTTGGCCAGGACTATGGGATTCAGTACGGGTAATCTACCCATGAAGTACCTGGGAATGCCCTTATCAGAAAATCCCCTAAAAATGGCAGAGTGGCAACAAACCATCCAAAAGATATAGGGAAGGTTGGGAAACTGGGCTTTCCGATACCTAAACCTAGCAAGTAGAACAGTTCAACTAAAATTTGTACCACAGACAATTCCTATATACCAGCTATCAGGTCTGGTAGCCCCTAAGGGGGCCTGCACCAAAATGGTGGATATATTTAAAAAAATCCTATGGGGAAGGGCAGCATAGAAAAAATGGGATCTTATATCTTGGCAGGGATTGATAAAGAAAAATATGGAAGCAGGGCTTGACCTAAGACATCCCTATACCTTAAACCAAGTAATGGGAGAAAAACTTTGGTGGAGATGGCTAGGGGGAGGAGGGGACCTATGGAAACAAATATGGACAAGAAAGCATAATATGCCAGAGATAACTGAAGAAATGCTACGATAAAGAGATCCACCCAAGGGCTCAACCATATGGAACTTAGTAAGACAAAACCATTTTCTCATTACCCAGCATGCTTTTAGGGAAATTCGAAATGGCAGAACAACTAGATTCTGGCAGGATTCATGGCAATAAAGAGAAAGAATTATAGACAGGAAAGGCCTTTGAGATATTTATTGATTTACCAATGATAGAATTATTCAATATGTATAAAAATTCTGGACCAAAGGGCAAGAGATAGGAAACTGGAGAAGATGTAAAAATATAGAAGACTGGGGTCAGGGTATAGAGACAGAGCAATGGACAGAGTTCGAAAAAGAAATGAGAACAAGAAAAATAACGATTAGAATGGACCCGAATATCCTGAGATGGGGACACTCAACAAAAGGAACCTTCACCATCAAAGAAGCTTACGAGCCAAAAGCAGAACAAGTACAAGATGGCGAGGCACTGCTCTGGAAAAGAATCTGGAAGGGAGGATGGTGGGCTAAGGTTGCCCATTTCCTATGGCTAGTAGGTAGAGGGAGAATCCTTACCTGGGACCAGCTACAAAAGAAAGGAATGCAAGGTCTGTCCTTATGCTAGATGTGCCAGCAAGATAGAGAGGACATAGAGCATATGATGAATTCTTTCCCATTTATGAACTAGAAGTGGGGCCAACTACAAGGAGTCTTTAGAAGGATGGATAGTAATTGTCATAGCATAAAGGAAACAACCTTGTTATGGTGCAACAACACCTTCTCAAGTCCAGTCCTGAATCACGCTTGGGGGCTAGCCTTGGGATTCAACCTTTGGGCCATATGGAAAGAACGAAATCGCAGAATTTTCAAAAGCAAAACCTCAACACAAGATCAGGTGTGGGAAGGAATAGTAAGAAACATCAGGGAAACGATTCTAGTAGAACAATGGAGCCCAGAATACTGGAGAGTTCCTATTCAAGAAGCAAGAATACTTCGAAGACTTAACTTAACCATGGAAATGGTAGCCCCTAATGCCTAAAAAATGGGTAGGATGAATATCGATTCCTCGATGCACTTCACTATACCAGGAGAAGGACTCATCAAGATGAACTTTAACGGGGCCTCAAAAGGGACCTTGGGAGTAGCAGGATTAGGTGGCATATTCCGAGATACCCAAGCAAACACGCAGCTCATATATGCTGACTTGTGTGGGATCACAAGTAACAATTATGCAGAATTCGTAGTAGCTGGATAGGGACTACGAATTGCTGTAAGAATGGGTTATCGAATTGTGTTGGTGGAAGGAGATTCTAGCTTGGTCATAAACACCATGAAGAAACTCAAAAATGGCACGTCATGGGACAAACTGAGCCAAAGTTGGAGGACAGCTCGCCTCATCCAGGAAATAGGGGAGCTCATACACAAGTTCAACTATCTAATGGTTAGACATGTAAGAAGGGAAAGGAACAAAGTAGTAGATTTCTTGTCCAACTAGGGTTGCAATTAGCAACATGGCCCAATGGAAAAATTATGGCCGATACAGCCCAAGGATGATAGACTTAAAGCCGTTGAGGACATCCTTCAATAAGATCACCAAAACAGCTATGAAACTGAGAATCCAAGCAACAATACCCCGATCGAGGTGTGTGCTCGAGGCAGGAGGGGACAACGGACATATATGGTAGTTATGAAGTTTACTGGCAGGGTACCACCCACCGCCCCCCACACGCTCATGGCAATAGGTGCGGTGGCCTCCTGCATGCAATCTGACAGAGGAGATGGGAGAAGTGGTATGTATGGCCATGATGGAGAAGGAGGTGAGGTGACCAAGACAGGATGGGTGACACGATAGAGCAACATAGAGTGGGAATTTAAAGGAACTCAAGATAGAGAGAATAGTATTGTTGCGATCGCGGGTGGACGGAGGAGCACGGGAGCAACTCAGTGGAGCTGCCAGCGATAGTTTTAACGAAGCGTTCTCGGGTATATATCTTGGTCTTTCATGCCCCTTACTATGGCAACTTTGTTGATTTATGGCTAGGGGGTTTGGGAGATAACAAGGGAGGGAAATTGGGGGGATGGCTAAGGAGACCAGCGAAAGCTGGGGGTGATGGTGATCGGGATTAGGCTAGAGGTGAGAGCCATGAGTGATACTCGAGGTTGGGAATGAGAGGACCCTCCTGTGAGTGAGCAATAAAGTCAGTATCACAATGCAGGTGGTGAGGGTGAGGCTAAGCATTAGTGATGGCCAAGGGAGGGGTAGAGGAGTGAGGCAACTCTTATCGGTAGAGGAGTGATAAAGCAACACTGGGCAATGGAGCGGGGGAAGGCACTGCGATTGGGAGTGACGGTGACTCGGCTCGATGGGCTGGAGCCATGAGTGTTAACTAGGTCCAGCATCGTGAAACCACTCATGTGTGTAGTTGAGAGAATCGTTACTACCATGTGGGTGTTGAGGAAAATGAAACGCAGGAGCAAGAGCAAAGTGAGTGGCAGAAGAGTGGCGTAGTTACACTAGGCAGAGTAGTGGCACAACATTTCGGAGCAAAGGGGTACTTGGGTAGAGGAAATTGCACCTGGCTACATGAGGGGTGGGGCACCCGTATCAAGCCAGAGAGGCATGAGACAATGTACCAAGAGCTAATTCATTTTTCTTGTGAACAGGCAAGGAATAGAGGAGAGATGGCCCAACCTGTGTGTGGAAGAGGATACACAAGAAGGGGGAGGGAGTTGACTCGAGCAATAGACCCGAGCACTTCAGAACCAAGACGTGGGAGGAAACCTATAGAACGCGTCGTTAGTGAAGTGATGGTAGGCTAGAAGGAAGGAATGAATGCGAGCATATGTAAGTTTCTAGATGAATGGGAGGGGAAAATAAAACAAGAGGATGAATTCGAAGAGGAGATGGAGAATTGGTGGGCAGTAATCCTAGATCTCGGGAATACCAGCGGTAGACTCACCCAGTTTAAATAGACCCTCTATCTACATTGGCTCATGAAGATCCTTATGGGGAAGGCAATGGAGAAAATTTTAGTGGGGATGGCTATGAATCTCTAGGACATGCCCAATTACAAAAAATACCTGCAAACGATCCAATTCCAGTTGCACAAGAAGGAAATCCACCTAGATAGAATCTAAAGGCACATCCCATATCATTGAGCTAGCTAACATGCCTAGTGACTCAACAAATGACCCGGCTCTAGTTGAGTCTACCTTAGAAGGATAGCAGGGTTAGTCAGTTTCTTGGGCATTTTTTTGTTTATTATGGGTAGCATTTACTTTTAAAGGTGCCTGCTTATGATAGATAGACATATAGACTCTTATCATGATACTGATACGTATATAGCTTGGTTAGAACAACTGATACTATATTGTTTGTGGATAGATTATAACGAGGATAGGTGGCCAATAGACTTGGTTTCCCACTGGTCAAGTTGAGGCCACCTATCTCATATATGTGATGTAAACTTGTTTTTATAAATAGAAAAAGGAGGTCCTACCAAGCTTAACAAAAAAAAACATTAAAACCTATAAGGTCTAGAAGAATTTGAACCTTGCTTTGATATCATTTTTATTTACTCATATTTTCAACATAATTATGAAATCTCTCTCTCGATCTCGATATATATATATATAATCATTTACTGATAATCATAAAGAATATTTTATCAATAATTACAAAATCCATATAGGGTAGTGGATGGTGAGGAACTTACCTACAAGGTGAAGAACCAACTTACTTATAAAGCTTGTGAGTTTAAAGTTATTTTGCTACCATACTTGATCAGACTAATCACAACCAATGTGTAAGAAATGACTCTCCACTAAACCAAACCCTCAGTGGAAACAACTGAGAGTTCCCTGTTCTTGAATCAACTACTTATACCAATGTCAAATCCTTTCTATCCAATAATTCTCTAGGAAAAAATATCTTACATCATTTTTCGTATCAATTAAATAAAACTCCATCCAGAAATGAATATAAAAACTCCACACACAATTTATTTTTCATCGTGCATTTTTATTTTTCCCTTGGGCTTTTCTTAATTTAGTTTTTCATAAATTGCTTTTTTTTCCTTATTTTTATTTTAAAAGCAATTGTTTATATTTTATTTATTATAATTATCTACTTTGTTTATTATTTTTCATTTATTTATTTATTAATTTAATAATCGGGAGCATTACAAGAATGTTTTATAGAAATATATGTATATGTCACACAAAACATTAAGGAAGGAGATGTATGTTTTTTTATTCTTATTTATGTATAATGTATTATTATAAGTTGCATGATATAATTTTTTTTAACTTATTTAAGACTGAAATGTTATATTTTATTTTTACAAGAGTTTTCTATGCGATTTTCAAATATGTTGGAGGGGATTTATTCTATAGAGAAAGAAATCATGGAAGTCTTCAATGTTTTTCATGTTGAAAAGGCACACGAAGTAAGGAAAAATAAACAAGACACATTGACAAGAAAGATGAAAGAAAATTCATTAGTTTAATAAGGTTAGAAAGGTAACATTTCAAAATGTTGAAACTCCAAATGAAGATAATGTTGGCATTGATAACAATGAGGTTACCTTTGTTGATTGAAAGAAGAAGAAACAAGAGAAACATAAAATAATGATGCCCAAGAAAGATTACATTCCTATTCATTACAAAGAGATTATTGATTTAAATTAAACTCCAAATCATAAAAGGAAAAAATATAATGTTGATGTTGAAGAAACTATGGTTGCCCTTGAATATCATAGTGAAAGTTCTAAAAGTAGTAGGAAATCATGACATCGGGTGTTGATATAGAAGATGATATTATCAACACAACAAAAAATACCATTTGAAATCGATTAAAGAGAAACAACTTGGTTGATGGATCCAATACATTTTAGTTGAATGTGAAGTCATTTTATAGACCCCTAGAAGGGAAACATAAATAACAAATTAGAATACTACACTACTTTCATATTCACAACTTGAAAACATTCATTAGATGTAATCCATATCCACAAGTGGTTGAATTGGTAGTTCTTGTTGACCCAATAGAGGTTGCTAGCATGGATGCATTTGCTAGATCAATTTTTTTTACTACAAATATTATGTGAATGCAGGAAAATGTTATGTAGAGGTTAAAAGATAATTGATGAAAGATTATTCCAATGACTTTCTTTTTGAAATAGTAAAATGTATATTTTCTGGGGCAAAATGTACCACCAATAGTAGTGGGATATCCTTAATGCGAAGTCCCAATTAGATCTCACATTGTTTGGGATAAAAGTCTCATTCGGTATGTGGGCATGGATGGAACCATGGTTGTTTCCTCTTGTCTCTCAAATGAATATATGTTAATATGATGGGAAGTATTAAATACTCGGTGAGTGAGGATGAATCATCCCACAAATGATAATCCTTAAGTGAAAGATACAAGAATATAAAAATAAAACAATAAGGCCAAGTACATCTCAAGAGGAATCAATGAGCTAAAACCATCTAATACATACAAGAATAAGAAAGTACTATAAGTTACTTGAAAATTATTTCACATTTGGTTACTAGTATTAGCATGGAATGAAAGAGCAGAGATTCCATAAAATAAATGAGAAATAATCTATGAATTAGTTCATCAACATATGACTCATGTGAAAAAAAGCATACACACATAGTAGGAATGTAAGATATCCCTTACAATAATCACAGGAGTGCACAAGAATCTATTCTAAGGGTGAAGAGGTTCTTGTTAATTTTTTTGCAACTTCAAGTACATGTACCATAGATCCATAAAAATCCAATAGTAGAAGGAAAACTGCTCATATCATCTCCAAAATAAGTCCCCTAGGATCACCACAACTCAATGTAGAATTACTAAGAGAAATAATACTCATAACTACCTAAGTGTCAAAAGACTCGAGTGCCAAAAGCATCCTTCCCTTAGAGGCATGAGAATATTTTATACAAATGTGTACGTGACTCTTCACCTTCCCTGTGACTTGTCAATTGCCTCATAACTTCTTCTATTCCAAGTTACATTTACAATTCATATTCAATTTTACATGATTTTATCATTTTCATAATTATAACAAAAATAATAAAATAAAATAAATGTGATGAATGTGATCATTCATTTTTTTGTTTCTCCCTCTCCATGTATGTGGCTACTTCATTCATCCACAAATGTTCAAGTAATTTGGTTGTGCTTTATTTTCCTTAGACTTGAATGAGTACCAAGGTGTTTGCTTCACTTTTACAACTTAACTACCTTAACCAAACTATTTCATGCAACATTCTATATAGTGCTTTACTAGAAAATGCACACCTTTCCTCCTTTTAACAGCCCCTTCAAGTTCCTTAGTTACTATGAAAGGTTTGATTGAGGTGTTTGGTCCCTTCATGAAAATCTTAAGCTTAGCTTCCTTGAAGACACCTTATCTATCAATAAACTAAACAAAGTAGCATGGTTCCCCAAAAATATCTCATAGTTGTTATCCTTTTGTGGTGAAGGTGGTAAAAGAATCCACCAACTCTTTCCCTTCACTATATGTTTTCATATTGTGAGAAACCTTCATATTTAACTCATTCTTAGTATGTAGTAATAAAATATGAGTTGAAATCCTCTGCTAGTAGAATTTTTCCATAATATGTACACATTTAATATAGCAAGAAACACTTTAAATCAATATGTTGGACCCTTGGAATCAACTGAAACTATTTTCTTAAGAAATTTGTAATTTTTTGTGCGCACATGCCTTTTAATTTTAACCAGATGACCAAACAAGATGATTGAGTCTTATGTTGCCTTAATTGTATTCCAATGACATTCAAAACTCTAGCCAACCACCAACAAATTTTCCTTGACTACTGTGACATTCATGATAATGTTGGAAATAATGAAAAGGGGGGGAATCAATATTTCTTTTCAATTTGCATGTTATTCCAGTTAATATCACTAGATAAACTAGAACACAAGATGTAGAATAGGAAAATAATTTTATTATTAGAAATAGTGAGAAATCCAATCCTCTTAGAAATAATCGGGATACAACATGTATAGAAAAATTATAACTTATTCAAGGCTCCAACCTTGAATGAGGACTCCAATCGTCATAAAATGATAAAGGATCCAACTAGGTCACAGTGAGGCTCAAACCTCGTATCAAGACTCCAATCCTCAAAAATAAATCTAGTCTCCAACCTAGTTTCTCACAAGGCTTCAACCTTTCCAAAATAGTTCCTTCACTAGCTACTCCAAAAAGGGGTCATCAAAATCTGCTACAATAGGTATCTTCGAGTCTTCTCTATGGATCCCCAATATTAGCTTCAACAAGTTCTCCAAGTCAACTTTATGTTTAAAATAAGGGGTATCCAAAGGATGCTTCAATAGTATTTAATTAAGTTGGTCTAAGTTCTACTCAAATATATTTCAATATTGGATCAAGAGGGTTCTCAAGTCTACTACAAGTGATGCCTTTGATTCTTCACCAAAAGTACTTCAGTGGTCTGCGCAAGGGGACTATCACAAAAATATCTACAAGTCAAATCAATAACTAGTTCAAAGTTTTCTCCCAAATCTATCAAGTCAGTTTCAAGAAGGGCTTCATAGACCTACTCAAGAGCGAATCAAAGGCATCTCAATATGATCTTTCACTATGTTGTTCGTTTTTATTTTCTTCTTCCAGTCTTCATATACCACATTGCAGGGTACTCAACCTTTGTGTTTTACTGTACCAAGGCATTGTGTCTTGCTAATGGTGCAGTCACTTAATAAAGAATACCATTATAAATATTTTGTACCAACACTTAGTCATATCCTACTCTAGTTTTTGGTGAGGTTTCTTTATGGGAGGATTCACTCAATGAACCATTGACATAACACATGCATTCATGGCATGCTAAACAATACCCTTAATTTGACTACATATTGAAAAATACCTCTAAAATCACTTTATTTAACCCCCTACCAATACAAACCCAATACACCTTCCTAATTTTAAAAACCCCTACTTTCCCTAGATATGTTAGGTATCCATTTTTTCATTAACATTTTTTATATCCCTTTATGTTTTTTTGTTAACTTTGAGCTCCATTTTTTATACACAACATATAAAAACCCTTTACCCCCTATTATATGCTCAATATATTATCACTTTTCATCAATATATATATCCCCCAATATGAATGCACATTATATGGTATTTCTCCCCCAGTGAAACCCCCATGGGTTTCCTAAACAACGTTCTCATGACAATGTAGCCATGTTGTCAAGTGTGATCCTTCTCGTATATTCCTTTCTAAGCCACCTTGCAATACAACAAGTGTGTGGTGTTTATATCTACTTATGGCTTCCCAAGTAAATCCAAACAACAAATGAAACTCCTCACTTAGGTACCTCACCTGAATTGTTACAGCAATAGGATATACTTGGCCTGTAACATAACTTTTTGTAATCTAGAATGAATCTTGTAACAACTCTTTCTACAGCCTGTAACAAGGAATGTCTTTGACTGAATATCTTTTCACTAGTTTATATCAGAGTATATCCTTCTTTACTATAGATCTTTACTGTAGATTTATCCTTTCTTATCTCAATGAAATTCATCCTTAGTGATTCTTTCAACCTCAATGAGATTTATCCTCAATTTCATGCACAAAATTCTCGTTAGAAATTTTCTGAACAAAGTACCTCAAATCCTTTCACTAGGGTGACCAGAAGACCTCAGAAAAAGTTTCCAAATTTCTTTTTAAACTTGTTAAGCTCTTCAATTTCATCTTACACTTCTTCGTAGCTCTACTGGAGGACCTATATTCTCCTTACTTGAACTAGTTATGCTCAAAACATTCTTAATACACTTCATAGGTCCAAAAACTCTCTCTTATAGTTTCGAGTTCTTGAACTGATCTCATGAAATGGAGGATGTATGATTCTTATATATACAAATTCAACTAAATGGATGTGTCTTTAGATGGGAGCCGACTTATCATACATAGAATTAAGCATAACTATTTATTTTTAATTTATACATCTAACTATAGAGAAATAAATGTAAATGGAAAGAGGTGTAAATTGTGAATGAGAAGATTGTGAAAATGGTATTTTAGATGGTTGTGCACCATTGTTAATATTTGAAGAAATGAGAACATATGAAACCTCCAAATAGGTGTACATTTTTGTGATCTTGATCTCTTCCTTCTAAAAAAAGAAATGTAAGTCGTAAAAAAGACTCTTTGAAGATAATTAAAATATGCAGAATTCAACCTATGTATCATTAAATTTGTTTGAGTACTTGAAATTATTCTCAGTCTGTGGCATTGCTTGCAAGCACTTATGTCACCCTAAACAAGCAAGAGAGATCCTTGTAGCCATAGTGATTTAATTTTTATCATAGTATTCAAGAGAAGTCTATTATTAATATTCATAACTCAGTAACTAATATAACAAGGACAACCCTCAAATGGATACTTTGACATAAATTACAAATATTCTCCAACAATCTTCCCCTTTTTTCATTGATGGTAACACATCTACCATAAATCCCCCTATCTTCATGCTTCTTCTATTTATCTCCTCCTTTGACATTAATGGAAAATGGGACGTTATTTTAACTACTCCCCCTGTGAATTATGCTTCTCCTATCATGTTGCTTCTTGATCTTTCTCCCCCTTTTGATATTCTCTCCTCCTATTAAGTATTTTCTTGATTTTTTTGGTTGCATTTAAATCCTTGGTCGTCAATAATGAGTTGAGTCATTACAATGATTTAAGGTGTGATGTCTAATCTATGTTGTTTAATTTTGAGGATCATTTCCTCTTCCAATGCCTTGACTTGATTTAATATGTACACAACTCATCGACCCGTGTTTGGTAATCACAAAACATCTACTTGGTCAAAGTAACATTCAGGGGATCTCTCTAATATGAAGTTGTTAAGTTATGGTATGTTATATGCTTATAATAGTTTACTTCTTTTTCTTATTATATTCCATAGATTATCAATCACGTGTACATAAGTAAAGTTCAGATAGAACATTAAATGATCGACAGAAAACAAGCCAAGACAAGAGACACAAGATGTGGCAGCTAGCCAGGGACAAACCCCATAATGTGTGGGGAAACCCTTTGATCAAATCTTCTTTTATCTTAAATAATTTAGAAAAGAGAATTAGTCCAATAAATCTGATTTATATCAGCAGTAGCAAACCCTAGATCAACAGCATCAGCATTAGTGGCATCATCATCAAACTAGGTAAAACGATATCTCACAAACCGACTGTCGGATCGGCTTGATTCCACCACCAAAAGTTGTGGCTTCTAGAGGAGGTTCAAATGAACCTACAACGTAGTTCAGATTATGATATCTTCTAGTCCATGTAGGTCAAACTTCACTTCTACAGTTGCAGCTTCAGTTTCAGCAACTTCCTTCAAACTAGGGTTGTCGATATCTCGCAAACCATCTGTCGGATTGAATTAATTCCACCACCAAAAGTTGCAAATTTCAGAGGAGGTTCAAATGAACCTATAGTGTAGTTTATATGAGGAGATATTCTGGTCCATGTAGGTCAAAATTCACTTCTGTAGTTGCAGCTTTAGTTTCAATAGCTTCCTTCAAACTAGGGCAGTCGATATCTTGCAAACTGTCCGTCGGATTGACTTGATTCCACCACCAAAAGTTGCAGATTTCAGAGGAGGTTCAGATGAACCTACATCATAATTCATATGAGGATATACTTTGGTCCACGTAGGTCAAACTTCACTTCTGCAGTTGCAGCTTCAGTTTCAATAGCTTCCTTCAAACTAGGGTAGTCGATATCTTGCAAACAGTCCGTCATATTGACTTGATTCCACCACCAAAAGTTGCAGATTTTAGAGGAGGTTTAGATGAACCTACAACATAGTTCAGATGAGGATATCTGCTAGTCCATGTAGTTCGAAATTTACTTATTTAGTTGTAGCTTCAGTTTCAGTAGCTTCCGGCTTCACATGTGTGAGGGAGAGACCCTTTTCTGCACAGTAGAGAAGAGACTCTTTTCTACACAATATAGAGAGAGAAAGATGTGATGAGATGAGTGAGTCCAAATGAGGAAAGGTCATCCTGTATTTATACACAATGTTGGTGTTTGAATAGATGCAACTATTGGGCTTCTGAGACTACATGAGTTCTAGGTTGGCTTGATAATAATTCCATAATCAAAATAAATTCACATCTCAATGAGAGGAATCTAATAAAAATATTATCGCCATGAATAAGATGACCCACATGAAGTTTGGCCCTAGTTTCCAATTTTAACACTCTCTCTCAACTAGGGAGAAATTCATCTGAAATATGTCTATCAGTTGTTACTATTCATCCACCAAATGCACTGCCCTGTACAGCCTGACCCTTTCCCTGCTCTGCTCTATTATGCCTGTTCTACTTTGTCTTGTTCTAACCTCTATTGATCTGTATAGCTCTGCTATGTTATCCTCCTCTCTGCTTTTTTCTGAATTATGAAGAAGAAGAAATGATCGAGGATGTATCATACTGACTCAAAGTCAGTCTCAGATCATGTACCACTAGTTCCAGACTAGGCTCAACCAACTTGAAGTTAGCGTCATAGTGAGTACAACTCCTACCACTAGTCTCAAACCAGTAACATCCTCCACTGACTCAAAGTCAGACTCAGAATGCGTACTACTAGTCCCAGACCAGTAACAACTGACCCGAAGTCAGTATCATAGAATGTAACACTCCTACCACTGGTCCCAGATCAATGGAGGTCATCCTAGCATAGGGAGAATGGTAGATACAACAATGCATCCATCGGTACTACAATTTTCCCTAACTTCATTTCCCTACTCATTGATCAGATGAGAGTTACTTCCCATGAGTCCTAGACTACATGGGTAGGATGCCTCAACAGGAGAACTAATCTATCATGTCCTCACAAGAGAACGCATCAATATAGGCCTCATAGGAAAACACATCAATCCTACTACAATCACCATGGAGAACACATCAATCCAGGCCTCACAGGAGAACACATCAATCCAGGCCTCACAGGAGAACACATTAATCCTGATACAATCGCCATGGAGAACACATCAATCCAAGTCTCACAGGAGAACACATCAATCCTGCTACAATCGCCATGGAGAACACACCAATCCTGCTACAATTACCATGGAGAACACATCAATCCAGGCCTCACAGGAGAACACATCAATCCTACTACAATCGCCATGGAGAACACATCAATCCAAGCCTCATAGGAGAACTAATCATCCTACTACACAGGAGAGTGAATCATCATGTTCCATAAGAGAGGGAATCATCTTGTCCCACAAGAGAGTGAATCATCTTGTTCTAGTGCGCACCACCAGGGGAGGGTGAGTCACCCTATGGTCATATGTTGCTCTAGTAAGAATCACAAGCCCTCAGAGCTCCCAGAGCTCAATGTATGCAACATGCAGGACCCTTGTACAAGGGTTTCTTGACGACTCCAAGTTGTTTGGGAAAATCACAAATTAGATCTTTCCTTAGGGCTTTGCCAAGGTGTCTCAACTTGTACATCATCTTAATGTGATGGAGCCTCCTTGCTCATTAACTTACCATATCCCAGATGATGTCTATTTGCTGGAGCAATCAACGAATATGGGATTCCTCAATAATCGAATCCCACCACTGGTTGTTACAGAGAATCACAGTGGTATCCAATGTAAATCCAAACAGCTCATTGAAGAGCTTGTGCAGCCAGACTGCCTCACAGGAGGCCATGCTAGTAGAAATATATTCTGCTTTGGCAGTGCTCAAAGCCACCGACTTCTACTTCCTGATCATCTAGGATATCGAAGCAGATCCAAAGGTGAAAGAGCACCCAGAAGTGCTCTTATGGTCCACCACACTGCCTGCCCAATCAACATTAGTATATCCAAGTAATCTCACATCTCCGACAGTGTATCTTAACCCATTCGTAATTGTGCCATGAAGATATCTCAGAAGATTCTTGGTATCAATCTAGTGAGGCTCAACCAAATATGAGCTGACAATTCTAACTACAAAACATATGTTCAGACGGAGGTTTGCCAAGAACATCAATGTGAATGAGTTTATGAAACTCAGAGGCATTTCCTAAATCTGGTCCGACATCACTACCATATAAATTCTAAAAGTTAAGATCCTCGAGGTAGTCACAGGCTTGCAGTCCATCATACCGAATCTTTCCAATATCTTTACCAAATATTTTCCTTGAGATTGGAAAATTTCCCTTGGCTTCTGCCACACTTCAAGTCCTTGGTCCTTCATTTCAAATTCAGAAGCCAACTCCCTCTTACATCTGTGAATGAGAGGGTCTGTACCTATTAGAAAGAGGTCATCCATATACAGCACCAGTATGAGAGGCTTGTCATCTTCAACCTTAAAGTTAGGATCGGCTTCACTCCTAGTGAATCCCAGCTTCATCAAGTGGCTATCAATCCTCTCATACCATGCTCGGGGTGCTTGCTTCAGCCCATAGAGAGCCTTCTTCAACCTGCATACACGAGATTTTTTATCATAAATCTCAAATCCTTCGGGTTGCTCCATGTAGAGCTCTTCTTTGATCGAACTGTGTAAGAACATGGTCTTGACATTCATCTGATGTAGGTTCCATCCTTGTGAAGTTACAAGGCTATGGTCAAGTGGATGGTTGTATATCTAGCAACAGGTGCAAATATCACATCATAGTCTATACCTTCCTTCTTGGAGAAACCACGAGCAACAAAATGAGCCTTCTACTTTTCCGTACTTTCATCTGTTGCATGCTTTATCTTGTAAATCCATTTAGAAGTGACAATTGTCTTGCCCTAAGATCTGGGAACTACTTCCCAGACATCATTCTCCATAATAGACTCATATCATAGCATCCTTCCATACTTGATGCTTGACGACATCTGAGAATGATGGAGGCTCATTTTGTATGATCGTGCTCATGATGGTTAGGTATCCCTGATACCTGTTAGGTTTCTTACTTTCACAGAAGGTTAATCAGGTTGTAGCATGTCCTTTAGCATCATCAAGTATCCCCCTAAGCCATGAAGGCCTCTTCCTAGAAGAGGGAGGCTCAGGTGGATAAATAAGATCCATGGGTTCCTTCACATCAGGCATCATCTATCCATAGAGACAGCTTCCATAATCATACGGTTCTTCCTTTCCGCCACACCATTCTACTCAGGAGTATGTGGTGTAGTAGTCTCCCTCTTAATGCCAGCCTCAAATATGCCTGAGTGAACCAATTGTAATATATTGGAGGTCTTTCTTTGGCTTCAGGGGAATGGTCCCCTTTTGAGCTTTTCTTTGGCACATCCTGGACATACACCTACTTTCTCTACTCGGAATTTGGGCATGCCTCTCACCATTTGTCTTACACCGGGTAGAGCTTTATAATGAAGGTGGGCAAACCTCCAATGCCAAAGTTCGGACTGAAGAGATGTGTCATAATATATGACACCTAGCGGACTTCCATCGACCTGATATAATGAATCAACACGAAACCCAAGAGTAAAGGCATCTTTAACATTATTTTTCCATATACGTACCTTGCCATCACTGAAGGTTACCTTGTAGCCTTTGTCTTCCATTGCCGAGATGGACACTAGGTTCTTTTTGAGGTTAGGTGCATTTAATACATCCTAGAATTTCTAGCCTTCTTGAATGGATGTCCTCTTCCTTGATTTCTAGTATTCCTTTTACCTTTTCTATTGAATTTTCCATCCCTTCGATTACCATGAGAGCGATTTTGATCATCGTCATGGTGAGAGTCCTTTCTATCAAGGCATTGCCTTGCATAGTGACCTGCTTTATTGTAAATGTGACATCTTCCTTTTCTTCCACCCTTAGGTCCAGCCTTTCCTTTTGATTTATTCCCAGAATTATTTATTTTCTTAGCATGAGAAGAAAAGGCAGTAGGAGGACCTTTAGGCATGGGCATTTCTTGCTCTTCTACCCTTGTTTCTTCTTGAATGCATCTAGCCATTAATTCCTCAAAACCAAGAATTACATTATTGTTTAGAAGAGTAGTCCTGAACATGTACCATCGGATGGTAATCCTCCAAGAGTTGTGAGTGTCATTTCCTTGTCAATAATAGTTTCCCCAATAGATAGGAGATCGTTCTTCATCTCGGTGATTCTTAAGAAGTATGCTTGCATACTCTCATATTTACCCTTCTTGATTTCCCTCAGCTTATTTCTAAGAAACAAAACTTGATTTGCATCATTAACTTTAAATAAACTCACCAGTTTGTCATAGATTTCCTTGGAGGTGTCCAGTTCAAAGATGTAGGCCACCAAGTGCTTGTCGATAGAGTCCTGGATCATCTTCTTTGTTTTGACTTCTCCATTTTTTCCATTCGTTCCAAGCAGCAATGGATGCATTTGATGGAGGCTCAACAATATTGCCTCTTACATGGTCCAGCGCTCCTCGATCTTCGAGGGTTAGATTGATAGACATCTTCCATCCGTGATAGTCATCTTTCTCACGGAGCTTGTCTTCGGTAGGAAAGAGCCTTTCCAATATTCTCTTCGGTGATTGCTCTTGCTCTTGCTTGAGCTTTTTCTTCACCTCAGCTTTGATACCATGTTTAGTTATGGTATGTTCTATGCTTATAATAGTTTACTTCTTTTTCTTATTATATTCCACAGATTAGTAATCACATGTACATAAACTAAAGTGTAGATAGAACATTACATGATCAACAGAAAACAAGCCAAGACAAGAGACACAAGATGTTGTTATAGACATTTTTGGGCACTGCAACCCCAATCATACATGTCCATAAACCAAGGGCTTCTAAGTCCCTAAAAGTGTTGCTTCACACCCTAAAGGAACAAGGTCAACTGATTACATCATCTCCCAGAAGTTCTCCATGGAAAACTACTCAGAACTGGTCAAAACTGGACCATACAGGCTGCTCAGTGCTAAGGGTGCGATGCATCTCACCTGCTTAGTGCAAAAAGTGCAATGCATACTGGAAAGCCCTTCTGTAGGGTGCGATGAGCGAGAGTAGACAAATGGCAGAGATAGTTTGCAAGGTGGATGATCATGGAATTTTCCAGAAACTTCTCCAATGACACTTGCCTCTCTGAATGCACCCAGGGATGAGTAGCAGATCATGAATCTCCAAGTGGAACCAAGAACTATCAGAGAGAGGACACTAATCAAAAACCCAGCAGCTGACTCACCCCCCTACAAACATCTATATATGGATCCCTCATCACAGAGATCCGGAGGCTGGAATCTTGTATTTTGAAAGGAATTTTTTTTGGTTTCTTGGTGAAATATCATAGTGTTGGGTGATCTAAGCTTTTCATGAGGTGAAGAAGAGCTTTCATGCTGAGAGGATGAGGCTGGGTTAGAACAATGGGTTTAATCCTCTTTGCTATTCTTGATATTAATAAAGATATTCAAGTTTTCCTCCACATTCTTGTATGTTTAATGATATATGCATCTGTGTGGTCAATATATATCTGGTCCTATATTGTTTATTATTGTAGATCTTTATCCTTCGATAGTTTTATGCTTCTTTGACTCTACAGGTGGTCTCTGAAGCTGGGTAAGTGAAGAAGGAGCGGCAAACATCTGTCAGAAGGGAGAGGAACCAAGCGCAAGACTGAGGTTGGTGTCCTTTGTTCCCCTCTTATCTACTTCTCATAAAGG
>APFE030483796.1:0-13132 GCA_000404065.3 Pinus taeda | reverse complement strand
TTATTTTATACTTTTTCAGACTTAAGGGATTATATGACGAAAAAGGATTATTGGAGTTTCCTTTCCATCCCTTTTCAGACTCTCTAAAATTGAAAAAGGACTGAGTTATCACTGTCGTTAAACTCATTAAAATCAATAGCGACAAACTTGTCCATATAGACGAGAACAAGTTTCACTGTCACTAGGCTTGTTGAAACATAGTGACAGGTTCGCTCGAAGGGTGAATTATAGAACAAGCATATGTTATCCTCCTCAAGCTTGATAAAAATAAAGAGGTACTGGTCAGCAATGACTGGGGAAAATTGGGAAGAAAACTTGAAGAAACTTTATTGGTAGCAACTTGCTCTTGAAAATGACACTTTCACTCCACGTCCGAGTCGGGTTGGGTTATTTCGTTCACCGGTCATAGAACCATTGGTCCATCGTACCATCCATCTTTGGGGTTAACTCTAGCAATCCATTTCAGTTTCGCCGGTATGTTCAAGAGAAGTTTCTCAAAGAATTCACCTGTGTCTCATCCGCTGCAATACATTCACGCTCCATTCTTTCATGACCGCCACCCTGAACCCTATATCATAATATCGTTTTCACCTCCAAAATCATTTGCTCCGTTCTGTGTCATAGATGTGGAATTCATTAAGGCCCTCCTATGACAGGTTGCTTCTTGTCGACATCAGCGCATTATCCTAGAAGTTGACCTAGGAACAACCCTTTCAATACTTTGAAGCTTGCATGCCTCAATGGAAAGTTTCTCACTTCCGGCGACAGGTTTACATCAATGGCCTTCGACAGAAAGATTTTACGTGATGTTCGATGCCAAGTCCCATTTTAAACCACGTGAATTGTACTGTCGTACCTTGAGGATCATCATCATTATCGGTGATTTCTCTTGCGCCTGTTAACAACTTACATCATTGGATGGTAATCAAGCGATGTCTTTCCATGTTCGTCTCCAGAACATCTTTCACATAGATCGACTTGTACTCCGTTGAATATTATACGAGTTTGAAGACCCCGGATCTAGTTTCACCTATCTGGGTTACAATATATTCAGGGAAATAAGGACATCAAATGTACATCATTACCGAACAAATGATCATTCAAATCAAAGGATGATGACTCTGTCTGAATCATCAGTCTGCTACACAAACGGTTGTCTGTCCTATGTACATGGCAATGAATTTATAAAGTTGAGCATGGGAATGCCCGCCTCAGCTAGATCGTGAAAATATTATGAAGATAATGTATTGTATTTTAACTTATTATAGGTCACCTTCCAGCTCGAAAAAACTTCGGATCCTGATGATAAATCATTTCACCCGACATCAAAAGATTAACAACCTCATGCTTTAGGAGGCAAATGTTATAGACATTTTTGGGAACTACAACCCCAATCATACATGTCCATAAACCAAGGGCTTCTAAGTCCCTAAAAGTGTTGCTTCACCCCCTAAAGGAACAAGGTCAGCTGATTACATCATCTCCCAGAAGTTCTCCATGGAAAACTGCTCACTACTGATAAAAATTGGACCATATGGCTACTTAGTGCTAAGGTTGTGATGCATCTCACCTGCTTAATGCAAAAAGTGTGATGCATACTGGAAAGCCCTTAGGGTGCGATGAGCGAGAGTAGACAAATGGCAGAGATAGTTTGCAAGGTGGATGATCATGGAATCTTCCAAAAACTTCTCCAATGACACTTGCCTCTCTGAATTCACCCAGGGATGAGTAGGATATCATGAATCTCCAAGTGGAACCAAGAACTATCAGAGAGAGGACACTAATTAAAAACCTAGTAGCTGAATCACCCCCCTGTAAACATCTATATATGGATCCCTCATCACAGAGATCCGGAGGCTGGAATCTTGTATTTTGTAAGGAAGTGTTGTTGGTTTCTTGGTGAAATATCATATTGTTGGGTGATCTAAGCTTTTCATGAGGTGAAGAAGGGATTTCATGCTAAGAGGATGATGTTGGGTCAGAACAATGGGTTGTAATCCTCTTTCCTATTCTTGATATTAATAAAGCTATTCAAGTTTTCCTCCACATTCTTGTATGTTTGATGATATATGCATTTGTGTGGTCAATATATATCTAGTCCTATATTGTTTATGATTGTAGATCTCTGTCCTTCGATAGTATTATGCTGCTTTGACTCTACAGGTGCTCTCTGAAGCTGGGTAAGTGAAGAAGGAGCGGCAAAGATCTGTCAGAAGGTAGAGGAACCAAGCAAGGAACCAAGCGCAAGACTGAGGTTGGTGTCCTTTGTTCCCCTCTTATCTACTTCTCATAAAGGAAAGAGAAAGTAGTTTTGGTTTGTTTGTTTCTAAGATAGCTACCTGTCTTAGTGGGACTAGCAGCGTTGAGTGGACACTAGATTTCCTGATAACAGATGTGGCGGCTAGCCAGGGACAAACCCCACAATGTGTTGGGAAACCCTTTGATCAAATCTTCTTCTATCTTCAATAATTTAGCAAAGATAAGTAGTACAATAAATCTAATTTTTATCAGTAGTAGCAAACCCTAGATCAGCAGCATCAGCATTAGCAGCTTTATCGTCAAACTAGGGCAGACGATATCTCACAAACTGACAGTCGGATCAGCTTGATTCCAACACAAAAAGTTGTGGATTCTAGAGGAGACTCAGATGAACCTATAAAATATTTTATATGAGGAAATCTTCTATTCCACGTAGTTCAAACTTCACTTCTGCAGTTGCAGCTTCAGTTTCAGTAGCTTCCTTCAAACTAAGTCAGTCGATATCTTGCAAACCATCCGTCAGATTGACTTGATTCCACCACAAAAAGTTGCAGCTTTTAGAGGAGGTTCAGATGAACCTACATCACAATTTAGATGTGGAGATATTCTGGTCCACGTAGGTCAAACTTCACTTCTGCAGTTGCAACTTTAGTTTCAGCAACTTCCTTCAAACTAAGACAGACGATATCTTACAAACTGTCCGTCAGATTGACTTGATTCCACCACCAAAAGTTGCGAATTTCAAAGGAGGTTAAAATGGACCTATAGAAAAATTTTATGAGGAGATATTCTATTCCACGCAGGTAAAACTTCACTTACACAGTTGCAGCTTCAGTTTCAGTAGCTTCCTTCAAACTAGGGCAGTCGATATCTTGCAAATCGTCCGTTGGATTGACTTGATTCCACCACCAAAAGTTGTGGCTTTCAGAGGAGGTTCAGATGAACCTACAATGTATTTGATATGAGGATATCTTCTGGTCCATGCAGGTAAAAGTTTACTTCTACAGTTGCAGCTTCAGTTTCAGTAGCTTCCGGCTTCACATGTGTGAGGGAGAGACCCTTTTCTGCGCAGTAGAGAAGAGACTCTTTTCTGTGCAGCATAGAGAGAGATATGTGATGAGATGAGTGAGTCCAAATGAGGAAAATTCCTCCTATATTTATACACAATGTTGGTGTTTGAATAGATGTGACTGTTTGGCATTTTAGCCTACATGAGTTGTAGGTCGGCTTGATAATAATTCCATAATAAAAAACAATTCATATCTCCATGAATACTTATTGGAATCGGATGATATTTATATCAATCCTACACCTCTCGATGAGAGGAATCTAATATAAATATTATCAGCCATGATTAATATTACCCACATGAAGTTTGGCCCTATTTTCCAATTTCAACAGAAGTCCCAACTAGACCTCAAACTGTTTGGAGTAGGAGTCCCAGCAGTGGATGGTAGTGTAATTCCTTGACTGTGGTAGCACACAGAGGTAACTAAGATAACTTTGGGTCAAATCAAGTGTGTGACCCTCTAGGGAGTCAAGTGTGATGCATGAAGGTTATAACACACAAAGTGGAAAATGAAGTGTGCCCCTTAGAAGCTTGTAATAGTACGCAGCTTGAAAGGAACACACAAATGGAATGACATCACAAGCTAAAATGTAGAATAGTCCACAAATTAAAGTGATGAGTTAATCCAATATCAGACATTCAACAAGATTCATACAATTTCATACAAAGTAGTTCATAAGAAAATGCGTAAGTTAAACAACATACATTGCTTAAGAAACCAGAATAGTCTAACTACAATAACAACATATACCTAAAAGCGTGTTGACTCTGATATTAGTATAATAAGTGAAACTTTCATTCATAAATACACCATTGATGACCACTAGCCCCAATAGTGGAACATTACAGTCAATAAAATTTTCTCCTCCAAAGAAGTGTACCCACTCTACGTTGTGGAGAAGCCGAGGCTCGTCACAATACTCTCAAGCCTTTTCTAAGCCTAATCCTATCCAAAACGTGGCTTTCAAAAGCCTGATCTATGAGTTATGAGGTTCTATTTATAACAAAGGGTGGGGTGACCCTTGACATTCCCCTTTGTGACCCTTTGACTATCCTCATAACTCTTCAACTTCTTTACAAATAATTCATTACATAACACGATGACCTTCCACATTCCACTAATGACACTTGGAATTTCACTTACAACATATTTACAAATAATATTAAAATTTCCACATGTACCCATGTAAGACAAAACAAGCTAGAGATAGCCTAACAAGGAAAAAAATTATGATTCTAAAATTTGGGAAAAGACCACCTCGAACACCTCAATTAGGTGTGTGTCAATCACATATTAATGCCAAGATTGGTATTGTGTGATGATATCCAAAAACTTCTTGATGGTGCCTTTCTGATAGTGAACTCTTGCCTCCATCACATCTGGGTATATGGCTTTGGAACCTATGTCCAACTTGTTCTGAAGCATGTGAAACATGGTGTTGACCATGACAGGACCACCAATGTACTTATGCATGTTATATGCACTCAACTCCAACTCTTCCCTAGTGACCTCTCTCCTTAGTTGCTATTATAGACATTTTTGGGCACTGCGACCCCAATTATATATGTCCATAAACCAAGGGCTTATAAGTCCCTAAAAGTGTTGCTTCATGCCCTAAAGGAACAAGCTGAGCTGATTACATCATCTCCCAGAAGTTCTCCACAGAAAACTGCTCAGAACTGGTCAAAACTGGACCATACAGACTGCCCAGTGCAGAGGATGCGATGCATCTCACCTGCTCGGTGTAAAAAGTGCGATGCATACTGGAAAGCCCTTCTGTAGGGCGCGATGAGCAAGAGTAGACAAATGGCAGAGACAGTTTGCAAGGTGGATGATCATGGAATCTTCCAGAAACTTCTCTTGTGACACTTGCCTATCTAAATTCGCCCAAGGATGAGTAAGAGATCATCAATCTCCAAGTGGAATCAAGAACTATCAAAGAGAGGACACTAATCAAAATCCTAGAAGCTAACTCACCCCCTGCAATCATCTATATATGGATCCCTCATCCCAAAGATCTAGAGGCTGGAATCTTGTATCTTGTAAGGAAGTGTTGTTGGTTTCTTGGTGCAATATCATAGTGTTGGGTGATCTAAGCTTTTCATGAGGAGAAGAAGGGCTTTCATACTGGGAGGATGACATTGGGTTAGAATAATAGGTTGTAATCCTCTTTGTTATTCTTGATATTAATAAAGCTATTCAAGTTTTCCTCCACATTCTTGTATGTTTGATGATATATGCATTTGTGTGGTCAATATATATCTGGTCCTATATTGTTTATGATTGTAGATCCCTGTTCTTCAATAGTATTATGCTGCTTTGATTCCACAGGTGCTCTTTGAAGCTGAGTAAGCGAAGAAGGAGCGGAAAATATCTGTTAAAAGGGAGAGGAACCAAACAAGGAACCAAGCGCAAGACTGAGGTTCGTGTCCTTTGTTCCCCTCTTATTTACTTCTCATAAAGGAAAGCAAAAGTAGTTTTGGTTTGTTTGTTTCTAAGATAGCTACCCATCTTAGTGGGACTAGCAGCTCCGAGTGGACACTAGATTCCCTGATAACAAAATGGTGACTCCACTGGGGAACGAATAGCTTGTTTGTTGTCTATACTTGTTTGTTTTATAAACTTACATACGGAGCCTGAAGTCAAGCCAACTAGCTTTTGAACTGCATTTGCTATGCAAGTTCAAAGTAGATAAATGCTACTTCGGTCTATCTCTGGGTTTTGTTTATAAACTGAACAATCGATTTGCAAACATTCTAATTTTCCTGATGGTGGCTCTAGTAACCTCATTAGATCAACCCCTGTGGTTTATATTTACTGAACATCCCTTGCTCGGCCTAAATCCCTAAACTGAGCTGCAAACTGTGATCAAGAACCATGTTAAAGTCTCGTCCTGGTACCATCGCATCCTCTCTTCAAGGAAATATGGATGCATTGCACCTCCCTTGTGCAGTATGTGGGATACATCCTTGTTTCCATGTGTAACAGGTGCGATGATCAGATAAGGCTAATTTTGCCTTCATAATTTGGTTTTTCTTCACTCTCTTCATCTCTATTCAGGAGTTTTGTTGTCTGTGATCAGTATAATACTGTGGAAACCCCCTTCCTTTCCATTATTCTGTGTCCATTGTGCAAAGAGTTGTAGATGTTTTTGTGTATTGTGTGCCATTTTTAGTTCTCTTTTACAAAGAAGTAGCATAATCGAACTGTCGTTTCTTGATTTGGAAGTGTCAAAATTGTCATTTTCAGTCGTAGAAAAGAATCCTATTGTTCTTGATGGTCGATTATACTGTTACTCTTGTATTTGATTTGAATTAGTAGTTTTTCAAGTGTTGAAAACAATTTTCAATTCGAAATAGCAAAGTGTCGTCGTTATCTTCCTTTCATTTTGAAGAGAAATTTGTTAGTATTGTCACTTTGAAAAGATAATTCAAATTTGTACTCAGCATTCTTTTTGTCATTCACACATTAAGAAAGTGGAAAACAAATACATGCATTTTCATTTGCATTTAGACTGCTTGTTGGTTTGATTTAGGACAGTGCATCTAGTGTGTGCTCTGTGCTCTATGTTGAAAGAATATCGTCTTTCCTTCCTTAGTAGCTTGGATTTTCATTGCAAAAATAAGATTAGACGATTGTTTATCATCTTAGATTTCATCTTAGGAATTATATATCTACATCGTGTGGTGAACTTGAAAGGTAAATTTCTTAAGCAAGATCAACTGTAAAATAAATTCAATGAACATAAAAACGTTTTGGAACCTGTTATCACTCAGGTTGTCCCTAGGCTCCTGAAGGGATACGACCGAGGTAACCACAAACCAATCTATGGATTGCAGGTTCTAGCACACCTGCAATCAGAGAGGGCTCTCTCTTAATGATTTAACTTTGTTGATGATAATTTTATGCTAGTTGTCGGGTTCAGGGGTTTTGATTTTTTGTTTGGATGGAAGATGTATGCCAGGTAGAAAATTCCAAGCAGAGAGGCAAGGTAAAGTGTGATAAGTTTCAAACCATTGGGAATGGAGTCATGGAATAAGGCTTGCTGTTGCATTTTCTTGGTCACAAGAGGATTATGGAGCGGGATAGCCACACATGAGACAATTATCAATTTGCTGAAAGGATGAAATGATGGTCAGGGATGAAAGGCAATTAAGAATCTTTCATCAAAACTGACAGGGAGGAGAAGTGAATGAATGGTTGTCTAGGAGAAGTTAAGAATTCCTAAACTATCATTCATAAGTGAAAGAAACAACGTAAACAAGATCATTTAAGTATGCATGTTCATAACTATTCCTGATGAAAACATGAAAAATTGCATAAATTGAGCCTAGGGTGCAGCTAAGCAAATCCTAAACTATTCTTCTTTTCTGCAATTTAGATGGCGGATTGATGATAAAACAAACATGAAAAAACTAACAGAGTTAAGAAACACTTATTGAACCATGTAGAAGCACAGGAATTCCACAGTCACTCCTCGGCCAATTAAACACAGCAGACAGTTTCAGAATCCATGCTTTCAACAGTCTTTGATTAAAGAAAGTATCACAGTTACAGTGCGAGTCTCTGCTTGAGAAAAATATCGAAATACCAAAGATCAAGCAACTAATCGACCAACCAACCCTTACTCCATTTTTCAGGGTGGTATATATAAGCAAAATATCTAAAGTCATTTATTACAACCGACCTAAACGGGTCTGCAGGAAAAAGCTTTTTCTGAAAATCTAATTGTTGCTGGAATTAAATGCAAGTAAGTCCTTTGGGCTGCGCCAAAGGCAGCTAAATCAAGTTGAGTTGATGAGGTGTCCTGTGTGACTTGGTGCATTGGTTCTATCATAACTGTGCATTGAGTTCTGGTCCAATGATCTCGTGTGAGTTTAATGTGCAGTCATTTGTGCTGGTGAGCCTTCAATGCTTCTTCAATTGCTTCTTGACTTTCAAAGCTTTCCTTTTAATGTTGGATTTGCCTTGAGCCCTGAGAAAATATCCTCTGACACACTTTTCTGCTACATTGATAGTCTTTGCCACTTCCTGATACTCTTTGACATGCTTTTTGTCTATATATTTGATCTGATACTCTTTAATCTTTATTCCTGGTCTCTCTCTGTCTTCAAATACGCTTAAATTGGCAAAATCGGGCTTTTTCGGGCCTTTTCGGTGCAAAAAGGGCTAAGGAATCAAAATATTCCCTAAATATTCCCCAATATGGCTCATTTCTCGTAGCGATGCGCGATTAGTGCTTCGCGCATCAAAAACTACCTCCGTTTCTCAATCCAGAGCTCCGAAGCGCGACTTTCGTGCTTGCGCAAATTTTCCATTTTTGGCTGCTGACGTCAGCTGTATGGCGGATGACGTCAACAGTGGGGTCCTCTGGTACAGATATGATGTCAACATGCTGACGTCATCAAGGTGACGTGGCAGTACGGCGGGGTGACGTGGCAGTGACACGTGGCAGGGTGACGTTGGCCAGGCGCAGGCAGTGTGAGGTGATGTGGAGGCGACGTGGCAGGGTGACGCGACGCTCCTGTTATGTGAGGGGAGGGTGGTTTTGGCCTATGCATCGAACCACCTTTGGTACGGAGGTGGTTTCTTTCAGGGGCGGCCCGATGCAATGGGAGGCCGCCACCTGTCCCAGTGTACGACGGTAAAACCATCGGACATCGGGTGGTAACCTACCTTTACAATAGGGCGCCCGATATGAACAAAGGGCCGTCGGATCTGGGGGAGGTGATCCGACGGTGGACGGGAAAGGGAGATGCATGGATTTTAATAAAAGAGTGCACGCATTAAAAGTTTAATTTTTCACAGGGCGGTGGGTTTGAACTTTAGGAAATGGGTTAAATGTGTTTGGCGCGTTGGTTTATATTTAACCAAATATTAATAAATTCCAAAGAAAATGCGCGGAGGGGGGGTTTTTGCATTTGGAAAGGGTTTTCTTTGTGTTTTGGAAAGGGTCCAAACACCTGGGAATGGAAATTTATGTAGAAGGAGGGTTCTTACTAAAGTCCAGGTGACTTAGTAATTCCCAGAGAAGCACTTATGGTTATATTTCAACCAGGGGGAGGGGATTATTTACATAGTTTTAGTAGGGGGATGGGGAAAATCTAGGGAGTTAAATAATAATGTTAGTTGTTAATATGGAAATGACAAGAAAGCGCTAAGTTTCAGAGATCTTAGGATTCAAAGGGGAGATGGAACCTTATAGAGAAAATATGGACCCTCCTTGAGTGAAGCAGATCTTCACCAAGGTTAATGACATGGAAAATGATGAAACTAAGGGATATCAAGCAGATCTTGACCTCTTTTGGGGAAATTAGTCAATGATTTAGGGAAGAGGAAGAGAGGGAAGTTAGTGATGCCTGATTTGAGCTCCTCCACATGAAATTTCCTGATGACTGTGACCTGAGTAGAGATGATACTTTAAAAACATAGAATTGATCAGAAATCAAGATTCTGCAACCTCAAAAACTACTTACCTAGCCTACTTACCTAACATTTTTTCTTCTTTTGGTTTGGGTGCACTTAGACTTGTAGACCCAGCATTTCAATATTTTCTTTTTATGTCTTCCTATCTACAAACTACCCTTATTTCTTCCAAGGGCCCAGATTAAGCAGTTGGGCTCCTTTGATTCTCTACCGATCTAAGCATCTGCCAAGATTAAGCTGTTTGGACAGATTTTCATTCTCTATATTCTAAAACAGGAAATTGAAACCTAGGGAGACCAAGATTAAGCTGTTTGGACCTCCCTTTAGCTAAAAATTCTACAAAACTGGAATGACTCTTCAAAATTGGAATGCAGTAGATGAACTTTGAGTAGCATTCTTTCATTGCCACTTTCTTTGGTGACTGTTTAGCAAATATGGAGCATTGCAGCATGCAAAGTATGACATATTTGGCCTGTAAAAATGTCAATCATGAAATATGAGTAACCTGCTGTAGCAGGAGGCTAACAGTGGCTCCACTTGGGGATGGCTTTTCCTTGTGAGAACCCAAGAACAGCAGGTCAGATTGCCTTGATTCTTCTGTTATGGCTGTGCTTTGAAACTTCTTAGTGCTGACTGTTGGATTGTTTTGAAATTTTGGGCTGCTAACAGCACTTTCCCTTAACTGTTTTGCTGTTAAATTGTAAAGCACTGCCTGCTTTCTTCTGCGTGCTTTAGCATCATGGACTCTTACAAAATAAAATCAAAGTGCTGATATATACAAACATTTATGTACAAAAAATAACACCGCCTGTTATTTTTCAATCAAAAAGGATCATGATAGTGCTTTAGCATTCGGCCATTGACAGGGCCTTCTTCGGCTGTGCTGCCATCTAGAGATTTGAGAAAATATGTATTATTGCTTGCACAGCGCTGATAATGTATAGACTTTCCACAGAAAATCTGAATTTTGCATGTTTTCCCTTTTTGTCCTCCCTTCGTGAATCCCATCTTAGAACTTTGCTACCAACCCAGAAATCCTCTTCTTTAGCTTTCTTATCAAACATCTTTTTGAGTTTTTCTTGCAGCATTTGAGCTTTGTCATAGACTTGCTCTCTGGTTTGCTGAAGATGAATGGTTTGATTAATTCTTCTCTGCATGTCATTTGGTTCAGCCTGAATCTCCTGCAACAGTTTAATAGTAGGAATGCCCAAAGATGAAGGAAATTTGGTTCCATGCCATATACTTAACTCATTAAGGGGCTCATCCAATGGATTTCTTGGTGGAAAGTCCTATCTGCCCACGAGGCATTGTGGCTTCCTATGCGATTTCTTTTTGTTTCCTCCAGGCAATTTCTTTATGATATTGATGAGGCTTTTGTTTGGATGATTCAACCAAGCCATTACTTGGGTATAGCTTGTGGAGTGGCCCAACGTAATGTATTATGGCAGAAGTTGATCATCTTTTTGGATTTGAAGGCAGCAGCATTGTCAGTGATGATTTCTCAGGGCGGCAAATCTGGAAGGATATTGCTCTCAAGGAATTGGATAATGGTGGAGTCGTTGGCTTGTCTACATGGAATGGCTTCAATCCACTTAGTGAAATAATCAGTGGCTGTCAGAATCCACTTATGCTGACTTGAGGAAGAGGGATGAATTTCTCCAATGAAGTCGAGACCCCATTGTTGAAAAGGATTTTCGGTTGAAATGGGCTTAAGGGGTAAAGGCAGTAATTTTCTTTTCCCTTCAAAGATTTGGCATTTGTGGCATGAAACAGAAAACTTCTTGACATCTGCAAAAAGAGAGGGCCAATAATAACCAGCCCTTAAAATCTTGTCAGCAGTGGACTTCTAATATAAGTGTCCTGCACAGTCCCCTGCATGGAATTCTTTCATGACACTGTTAGTTTCATTCATAGTCAAACAATTAAGCAAAACACCTTCATGATTTTTCCAAAACAAAGCACCATCTATGACACAAAACTTTGAGGATTTCATCCTTAAAAATCTTTTCTTGGTTCTAGACAATCCTGGGGGAGCACACAGGTTTAACAATACAAAGAAAATATCAGCATACCATGGGGATTGCAAAAAGGTCTCACTGATCTGTGGTGTCGCCAGCTCCAGTTCATTGTCCAGTTGATTAATGTCTAAGGCTTGGAAGTTTGTTTCGGACATTAGTTTGGCTAAGCCTTGTCCTTTTATCAGTTTGGTCGGTTTTATCTCAATGTCGTATTCAAGGATGCTGACAATCCACTTGCCTCTTTTGCCTTCTAGTCCCTCTTGAGTTAATATATCTTTTACAATGGAGTTTGGGACGTAGGCAGTCACATGGGAGTATAAGATGTAAATTCTAAAGTCTTTGATGGCCTTAACCAAGGCATAAGCCTGCTTTTCCATAATCTGATATTTCAAGGGTGCATCTCTTAAAGCTCAGCTAAAGAAAACAATTGGCTTTTCATTACCTTGATCATCTTTTTGTAAAAGGACAGCGGCGATAGTGTGCTCAGATGCAAAGGAAAAAATGATAAAATCTTTGTCGAATTGTGGACTGGTGAGGACAGGCGTTTGAGTCAAGGCAGTTTTGATACTCTCAAAAGCCTTCTTGTTTTCAAGAGACCATTTTACCTTGGCTTCCTTCTTCAACATGTTGCTCAATAGCCTTATTAGCTCAGCTAGGTTTGGGATAAATCTCCTTAGGAAATTGATCTTTTCAAGGAATGCTTCCAGTTCTTTTATGTTTCTTGGATAGGGGATTTGGAGGATAGCTTGAATTATTTCAGGATCAATTCTAATCCCATCTTTTGATATGATATGGCCTAGCAGCTTGCCTTCCTCAAGGGCAAATAGGGACTTCTTGGGATTCAAGGAAATGCCATATTTCCTGCATGTCATGAAAATTTTCCTTAAGTGCTTAAGGTGCTCTTGGTTAGATTTGGAGAAAGGGGTTAGGTCATCAAGGTATACAACAAGGAAATCATGTATCTCCTTGGCAAATGCAATATCCATTGCCCTTTGAAAGGTAGCACCAACGTTTTTCAGCCCGAAAGGAATTTTGACGTACTTAAATGTTCCCCACGGTGTGGTAAAAGCTGTCTTGTCTTGGTCATTCGGGTGAACAAGTATCTGATTAAATCCTGAAAATCCATCTAGTAAAGAAATCCTAGAGGAACCCACTACTCTTTGTAAGATATGGTCCATTTTTGGCAAAGGGTAGTGGTCTTTTAGAGAGACCTGATTTAAATTTCTCAAGTCTACACACAGTCTTATCTCTCCTGTTTTTTTCCTGGTGGGAGCTAAATTAGATACCCATTCAGAGAATCTGATGGGTGCAATGATACCTGCTTCAAACATTCTCTTTATTTCCTTTTCAATAAGGGGA
>APFE030483790.1:289292-304443 GCA_000404065.3 Pinus taeda | reverse complement strand
TATATTGGAAACCAAAATTTTATAAATCAAATGTTATAATATTATATTTGAGGTTTATAATATTATAAACCAATGCTATAAACTCAAACATTATAAACTCCAATATTATAAACTAATTTTTATAAACCTTTGTGATGAACCAAATATTATAAGACCTAATATTAAACGATAATTGTGTAATGTCAAAATGTGCTATTGGATAAAATGCAATGTAATGTAAATTCCAACAATTATTGTCGCATTGTGACAATGTTTGATTATGGTGAACTATTTGGAAATGACTATAAAGGCTGACTTTGTTTGACTTTGTTGAATAATGTGGTTGACTATCTTTCACTGTTAATACTAATCAATGATAATAATAATAGGAATGTATGTTTAAATGAAGTTGAAGAGTGTTCATTTTCAAACATACTCAACTAACATACTCGAAATACTCAACCACATTAGTAAATATGGTTGGTTAATTTTGTAATGTCGCAATGCAACATTGGATAATTTGCAATGTAGTGTAATATTATGACAGTGATTATCACATTGCGACAATGTTTCTCACAATGCAATATTGGATAGATTTTTGTACCAATATATTATAAACCCCAATGTTATAAACTAAATATTATAAAACCATTTTTATGAACTAAATACCATAAACCAATCCTATAAACCGAATAGTATAAACCAAATACGATAAACCCAATATGAAATTAAATATTATAAACCCTAATTTTGCACTGTTGAAATGAAATGTTGTATAAATTGCAATGTGATGTAACATTTCAACAATGTTTGTCACATTGCGATAAAGTATGATCATGATGAACAATTTAAGTAATGAATATAATGGTGGACTTTGTTTGAATTTGTTGACTAATGTGGCTGACTATGTTTCACTATAACAATAATAATAATAATAATTTATATTTTACTGAAGTTGAAGAGTGTTCACTGTTAAACATAGTCAAACATAGTCAACCACATTAGTAAATGTGGTTGGTTAATTTTGTAATTTCATAATGTGACATTGGATAAGTTGCAATGTAATGTAAGATTGTGACAATGATTGTCACATTGAAGCAATGTTTGTCACAATGTGACATTCAATAATTTCTTACCATTATATAATAAACCAAATGTTATAAATCCTAATGTTATAAACCAATATGTTATAAACTAAATATTATATACCAAGCTTTGTAAACCCTAATGTTATAATTTGAATATTATAAATCAATGCTATAAAGAAAATACTATAAACATCAATCTTATAAATCACAATATTATAAACCAATGTTATAAACCATATCTTATAAATCTCAATGCCATAAACTCAATATTATAAACTTAATATAAAACTAAATCTTATAAACCCTAATATTAAACACTAATTTTTCAATGTTCAAATGCGACATGGATAAATTGCAATGTAATGTAATATTGCGATGATGATTGTTACATTGCAACAAAGTTTGATCATGGTGAACAATTTAAACAATGAATATAAAGGTTCACTTTATTTTTATTTGTTTGACTAATGTGGTTGACTATGTTTCACTATTGATATTAATCAATAAAACAATAGCCATTTATGTTTGACTAAAGTTGAAGAGTGTTGACTATCAAACATAGTTAAGAAACATAGTCGAACAAAATCAACCACATTACTAAATGTGGTTGGCTAATTTTCTAATGTCACAATCCAATGTTGGATAAATTGGAATCTAATGTAATTTTATGACAAGGATTGTCACATTGCGACAATATTTGTTACAATGTGAGGTCAGATAAATTTATGTACCATTCACATGTCACAACATGTTTGATTATGAATATTAATAGATAATATTGATGGGAGAGTATGTTTGACTCAAGTTGAAGATTATCATTAACTATTTAAACATTCACTGTAAATGTTGACTTTCTCTAATTGTGTTTAACTGATGTGGTTGATTGTGATATAAACACAATTTTATAACTAGAATGTTATAAACCAAATATTATAAAGACAATATTAAACCCTAATATTGTAATGTCGAAATGTGACATTACATAAATTGCAATGTAATGTAACATCGCAACAATGACTGTCACATGGAAACAAAGTTTGGTCATAGTAAACAATTTAACAATGATTATAAATTTTGACTTTTTGACATTGTTGACTAATGTAGTTGACAATGTTTCAATATTGATATTAATGAGTAATAATAATAAGAAATTATTCTTGACTAAAGTTGAAAAGTGTTGATTTTCAAACATAGTCAACAAGCATAGTTGAACATAGTTAACAACATTGGTAAATGTGGTTAAATAATTTTGTAATGTTGCAATGTGACCTTGGATAAATTCCAATGTAATGTAGGATTGTGAGAATGATTGTCATATTGTGACAATGCTTATCTGAAGTAGGAAAAAAAACCTAAAGGCAATTTCCCTGATTTACATAATCACCTTACGTGAACCTATGTGTTATGGCCCACCTATACAAATCAGAAGTGTTTACATTGTTGGGTTTTAACAAAAACTCAACTAATCACCAAGCAATGATATAACATATAATCTACCAACAAAAGCTGGTCCCCCCTGAATTCACAAGACCAGACCCCAAATAAAATAAATTCGCATCCATCAAATTCTCGGTTCTACCTTTCCCAAAAATCTTATCGGATTAATTCTCCATCATTTGATCGAGATACACTTGATTCAACAATCAGCAATGGTATCGCATGAGAATCTTGCAAAACTTTTACCCAGCCTTACGAAGCCAATAAGGATTATAAATAATTAATCTATAAATGTTCGGGTCCATTATGAGATTAATTTATGACCACTTTATGACTCAATATCCATTGGATATACGAGGTCATCAAACCTACAGCCTGTGGGTCTTCAACTAGCACATGGATTACCAAACATATTAGCCCCCACAATTGACTGTGACATAAGCGTTTGAAAATGAGATCAGTGACTAAGATTTAGCGTGGACCTTTAGCAATGATCAAGACATCCATACACTCCTAATCTCTGTAGTTACTGATCACCCAATTCCATCATCAACTCAACATTCCATTGCTCAAGATTTTTCTTACTCTGAAATCCACTTAATCACAATTTCACTTCATCATGGTTCCACTCTTCCACTAAACATGGTGCTTCCATTGAATTTCCTTCTCACCTCCAGATCGACTTGTTACCAAGTCAAAATCTACCAACTCCTTTCTCCACTTAGAAATAGGGTACTGAGACTTCTCTAATTTCTTGAATCTACCTTGCAACTATACCTGATTATCCAACATTTGATAGTGCATACGGATCTTTGAATCCACTCCTCTTTTAGTTTTCGAACTCCTTCCAATGGAGTCAGATCGATCTCGAATAGGTCTTCTTACATTATCAAGTTCACATTACTTCCTGAACCAAACCCAATAAACTCTCAATCGATTCTCCACCATTATCACTGTTGCATACACATTCATTTATATGTTAAAACACTCACATCCACTGTTACATAACCATATTCAAGCATAGTCACAAGTGTTGTGAGATATATACGCAGTCATTATGGGATTTCTTCCTTATTCAAAAATACATGGACAAATCCTTCAGATAAGCATATATACGGACAAATCATATACATACCCTCAACCAATATTAACTCAAAAGATATGAAACTTATATTTGCTAATTAAAATCTATATATACATAAACTCAATGGCCTGATTTACATTTAGTTGGCCTTTCTCGTTTCAATGCCCATAGGCTCACAATCCAGCCCTCATGTCAATTAACTCTCTCACTAACTCCCTCTTTTAAGCCTTCAAGACTTACAAATTATACACAAAATGATTCTGTTAACCAATTTTGGTTCAGATCCTAAATAATTTCACCTGAATCCTAAATATCGTAATCTAATCCCTAAAATCATGAAACTAATTCCTAGTTCCTCTAAATCACACACTATTCTTGGAATCTCTCTTAACAAGAATATTTTATTACAATATCCTCACTATCATACAACCCTCATATAAACATAAGAAAATAAATAATTAATCACTCTTTATGGAATCAAGTCCCTTGAAACACAAGACCCTATGCTTACTAAAATGCAATGGTTTTTCTGAGCAGGATGCTCCTGCATTAGACTCCCCAGGTAAGAAAATTTATCACCTCCTGGTCATAATTCTAGATAATTGATTCCTCCTGGATCCCAGACTTTATTTTGTAATCTGTCTGCGATTGTCAGCTGTTCTATTATTGTTTTTGTCTGCTGTTGTTCTCCAAGTCTCCATACATTATGTTGCAATGCTCCACTTGCCATGCTTTTATAGTTTGCTACCATATTCCTCTTGTTGTTGGTTCTTTTATTTATTGTTGTTGTCTTCTTCTGAGACACTTTCATGATTAACCTTCTTACCAACTCAACTTCTTTTTCTAGTATATCCTCTGTTTGTTGATTGCCTTCAACTATTAGCTATTGAATTTTCATTTTTACTGCCACCTTTACATCCTTACCCTCTTGTTCACTACTGTCTTGCACCCTTTTAGCTGCTACCTTATTGTCCTTCAAGACAATTTTCTACTTTTGTTTACTCTACTTGTCAACTTCTTCTTGATTGTCATTTATGACAATTTCTTTGTCATCCTTCATTAGCAATTTACTCTAGATATTTATCCTCTGTTGTTCTAGCTTTCTCCTTTGAAGGTCTAACTCTCTATATAACTCAATTATTTTACTTGGAGTAATATTTGGAAATTTTACACAATCTCCCATCTCTTCATTTGGTATTAACCAATCATCATATGGTCCTTCTTCATCTACTAAATCTTCCTTAAAATATTTCAGTAGACGTTCCTTCTCTTCCTCTTTCATTTGGTTGTCCACCTGTGCAAAATATGTTCTAGTTCCTGCAACCAAATCTGCAATCATAAGACAATTATCAAAATAAGAATTATAAGGCCTCTGTGCCTCTTCTTCCTCTGGCAACCTTTCAGTATGTTTCTCTTATCTTTCCTTTAACTCCTCTTTCAACACATTAGTATGCTGATTCAAACTTAAAGAATTCTTGAAAGTATCAGCAAGTCTCTTTCTACACCATCTATGCCTCTCTGCACTTGTTCACTGTAATGAATTGTTTCTTCTCCACTCTCATTATCATACTCTACTTCAAAACTTTCATCTTTTGGAAGGTATTCTTCCATGTTTTTGACAGCTTTAAAAGATTGCCTATCTTCTTCTAAACCTACAACCATACACAAATTATCAATTTTAAAAACATGTCAAGACCTTATGGTCTCATTTGATGCTTTAGCCATCAAGTCTTCTGGCTTCTCTAAATCATTCATATGATTCAACTCCTCTGTCTCTTCATTACTTTCAAAAAGTAATGGTCCATGTTTCGGTTCATATACCAAAACTTCAACACCTTCTCCAGCATTTTCCTTTTGTTGTAGCTCAACTCCGTTGAGCTTTTCTATCTTCAATTTGACATCTATAATCTGTTCAAGTTCTCTCAGCTCCTTTATTAACTGCATATTTTCTTGTTAATTCCTCTTCTCTTGTAGCCTCTGCCACTTCACTTTATTTCTCATGACATAACCATATTTCTATCCCTTCTCATTTCTCTGCAACATTTCCATTAATACTTCAAGTTGAACTACTATCTCAACCATTTCTTTATCATATTTTTCATCACTCATTCTCATGCGGTTTTCCTTGGCATCTTTATTCTTTGTCCTCTGTTGTGATCTCTTTCAAAAACTTTGTTATCACTATCACTAGTCATCATCCTTTCCATCTCTATGAGTTCCTCACTCACTTCACTATGAGTTGTGTAAGCCTTTGCAATAGCAAGTCTTCCCTACTGCCCCTTACCTTGCCAAGCTCTCCTCTGGATTTGGTCTTTTGGAAAGTATTGGTCCTCTCTCTCTGGAACCTCTTGGAGCACTTCTCTCTGCTCCTTCTAGGCTTCAACTCATTTGCATATTCTAAGAACACAACTCTCCTTTTCTTCCAATCTTTAGCTGGGACATTTAGGTTCTGACCACCTCTTCGTTCACTCAAAAACTCTTACCAACTTCCTTCATCCCTTAGCAATTCTACCCACATCCTTTGTGGAATTTCCTTTGTGAGCTGCAACAATACCTTTGCAGTAACAAGTATCCTTCTTGCTACATATGTCTCACTAAGATTCTCTCCTTCGAGCTCAGTCTGCTAGCATTTCTCTAGTTCTTCCCTCTGGAACCAATTGAGCACTCCTTGCTTCTAGGTTGCTACAATCTTCTCACCTTCTTATGCTACTACCTGTGCATCAATATAAAGACCACAAACTTTCCAATCTTCTAATCTTCCAATCAAATTAAAATAAAAACATATCATCTCACCTTCAAGATCTCTTCATGACCTTGTTCTACCATTCACCTGCACTTGGAATGGACTGTTCTTTTATCCAACCTTTAGTTGTATCTTCAAACTCTGCTACTTCAAGAACTTGCAAAAGTCCCTCTTACAGTTTAAGTATGGTAATCCTACTCCAAATTTTCACTCATTCAGTTTCTGCTAATCATTAAACAAACTTGCATACCATCACCTATCTTCAGGATATCACCACTCTTGCAAATTTGTTCAACAGGTATTCATACTTCCACTGCACAAATTTTCAACATTCAGCTACTGTCAATCAAATTTAGAATCTGATTCTTTCTTTCAATTTCCTAGCTTTATCTTGGTGAAGCCTAACTATCATCAACAATTACTCCTTCACTGACTTTTCTTTCACTGTTTCGTTCTTGCTCTGAGTTTCTTAAAAAAAAATAACCTATTCCTTTTGCACGCAAAGTCTTCTTTCTACTCACAGGAAACCTTTCTCTCCTCTAATACCACATGATGTAGGAAAAAACCTAAAGGAAATTTCCCTTGTTTACATAACCACCTTACGTGAACCTGTGGGTTATGTCCCACCTATACAAATCGGAAGCGTTTACATTGGTGGGTTTTAGAAAAAACCCAACCAATCACCAAGCGGTGATATAACACATAATCCGCCAACGAATGCTAGTACCAACTAAATGCACAAGACCGGACACCAAATAAAATAAATCCATGTTCATAAAATTCACAATTCCACCTTTCCCACAAATCTTATTGGATTAATTCTCCACCATTTGATCAAGACACACTTAATCCAACGGTCAGCAATGATATCACACAAGAATCTTGAACGACATTTACCTAGCCTTATAGAGCTGATAAGGATTATAAATCCTTAATCTATAAATGTTCAAGTCCATTCTGAGATTAACGTTCGATCACTTTATGACCTAATATCCATTGGATATACAAGGTCATCAAATCTATGGCCTACGAGTCTTCAACTAGCACACAGATTACCAAATAGCTTAGCTCTTGCAATTGATTATGACGTAATAACTTGAAAATGAGATTGACTACTTGTATTTAGCATGGGACTTCAGCTACGATCAAGACATCCATACACTCCTAACCTCCGCAGTTACTAATCACCTACTTCCATCACCAACTCACCATTCCACTGCTCAATATTCTTCTTAATTAGAAATCCACTTAATCACAATTTCACTTCATCATGGTTCCACTCTTCCACTAAACTTGGTGCTTCCACTAAATTTCCTTCTGACCTCCAGATCGACTTATTACCAATCTCAACTCTACCAACTCCTTTCTCCACTTAGAAACAGTGTGCCAAGAATTCTCTGATTTCTTTACTCTGCCTTGCAACTATACCTGATTATTATACATTTGATAGTGCATATGGATCTTTGAATCTACTCTACTTTTAGTTTTTGATCTCCTTCCAATGGAGTCACACCGATCTCGAATAACCCTTCTTACAGAATCAAGCTCAGATTACTTCCTGAACCAAACCCAAGAAACTCTCAATCGATTCTCCACCACTATCATTGTTGCATACACATTCATTTATATGTTAAAACACTCACATCCACTGTTACAGAACCATATTCAAGCATAGTCACAAGCATTGTGATATATACACACAGTCATTATGGGATTTCCTCCTTATTCACAAATACATCGACAAATCCTTCGGATGACCATACACAAAGACAGATCATATACAGATCCTCAACCAATATTAACTGAAAATATATGAAACCTCTATTTGCTAATTAAAATCTATATATACATAAACTCAATGGATTGATTTACATTCAGTTGGCCTTTCTCGTTTCAATGCCCATAGGCTCACAATCCAACCTTCCTATCTGCTAACTCTCTCACGAACTCCCTCTTTTAAGCCTTCGAGGCTTACAAATTATACATAAAAGGATTCTTGTAACCGATTTTGGTTCAGATCCTAAATAATTTCACCTAAATCTTAAATATCTTAATCTAATCCCTAAAATCATGAAACTAACTCCTAGTTCCTCTAACTCACACACTATTGTTGAAATCTCTCTTAACGAGAATATTTCAATACAATATCTTCACTATTATACAACCCTCATAAAAACATAGGAAATTAAATAATTAATCACTCTTTAGGGAATCAGGTCGCTTGAAACACAAGACCCTATGCTTACTAAAATGCAATGGTTTTTCTGAGCAGGATGCTCCTGCATCATTATCACAACGCAACGTTGGACATTATTCTATATGGTTTGAATGTCATAAGATATTTGATTATGAATATTAATTGATAATATTAAAAGGAGATTATGTTTGACTGAAATTGAAGATTATAGTCAACTATTTAAACATTGACCCCAATGTTATAAACAAAATTTTATAATCAAATTTTATAAACCTCAATGTTACAAACCAAATATTATAAACCCCAACATAAATAATATATTATAAACCCAATATTATAAACTTAATATTAAATCAAATACTATAGAGCCCAATATTAAACCCCAATTTTGTAATGTCAAAATGAAACCTTGGATAAGTGTTGATTCATAAACCCGAATTTTATAAACCAAATGTTATAAAACAAATATTATAAACCCCATTGTTATAAACCAAATTCTATAAACCATTATGCCATAGAGAAAATAATATAAACCCCAATGTTATAAAATAAACATTAACCAAGTGTTACCAAACCTAATTCTATAAACCAAATATTATAATCCTCAACATAAACCCAATATTATAAAATCAATATTAAAAGCGATATATAAACCAAATATTATAAACTCTGATATTAAAATCTAATTTTGTAATGTGAAAATAAAACATTGGATAAATGTCGTTTTTGACACTGGTTGATCAAGTTCAATCATAGAGACCTTGTTTGTTGGTGCTAACCAATCTAACCTTGGTTGACAATAGCCTGTAATTAGGAATGGGTAAAGAAAAGGGTTTTCTAGGTTGAGAAGGATATTGATGCTTGAGAAAGATTGATTATGGTTCAAGATATATATTAAATCCTAATCTAAACCCTAATATTGTAAAAACCAGATTATTTTTATATAAATTCATTTTAAAATAATGCAATTCTTTCCTAACTGAATGAGTTTGGAAAATAATGGAAACATGCTCAAAATATTTCATTACATATTAACATGGAACAATTGAAGTAAATACTTCTAGAACATTCTTTTCCATGATTAATAAACCGAAATATAATATAATTACATGCTACCATTATTATAATTATAATTATAATAATTACTCGGTAAGGCATTCCCTTTGATAGAAAATCCCCTCCTATGCCACTGCATTCCATTGTGCGTCATCAATCTTGTGTGTTAGATGATTAGAATACTTCACATGGTTGGGTCATCATAGGTTGTGGTGAATGTTGCGCTCAACCTCCCACAATAATTTTTGACTAACCACCTACGCATCTCTTTATGAACATACCAACTTCATATAGTTATCATCAATAACCAGAATCCAAGAACATTTATGAATTCGGTATTTTAAATTCCTCCAAAATTGATTACAGATGAAATACTCGGTTGACTAGCACAAAAATTTACCACTAGTAACCAATCCCCAAGTGAATTTACGATTTCTAAAGGCCATCAACCTGAGTTACTGAACAATAATGCTATTGATCAAGCCTCAAGCAAGGATTCAAAGGTCTCTCTCTTTCAAGTTATTAAAAGCATATATGACATGCAAAGTTTGAGTTTATAGAGAAGGTTTTTCTTCTAGAACAAAATATTCTTTGTCTCCGTAATCAAATTGTACCTAATTCTACATAAAACCAATGCCCTGATATCAAAATCATGTTTAACTCCTTAAATAAACAATCCTTGCTGACAATTGGCTTCTATAGGGCCAACCCAACAATGGGTAAAATATTGAAGGAGATGGGTGTTATAGATCATTCTGTTAATGTACGAATGGAGGAAGACAAATTTGAACTCGATTTGTACATTTGTCTTTTGAAGCATTTCATAATTTTTATCTAATCCCGTTAAGGTACCCATCTCAGTGATGCATCAAGGAACAAGTTTCTTACAATTTCATATGGTATGTAGTGGATCCTTTCACTGTGATGATGTTTTTTTGTGTGTTAAAGAGCATAAAATTATAGAAAGTTTGTCTCCTTCTGTCACCACCACTTATTGTAGATTGGAATGAACTTAGAGGCTCAAGATAAATCATGTCCAAATTTATATAAATTATGTCAAGGTTTCTCCCAAGTTCAACCTAAACATAGGAATGTATATCAGTATGACCCCTCATTAAGGTCTCACAATACCGAAACATACATTGTTCTTGGTTGAAGGATATCACAGATGTGATTTTCTAATAACTAATTATAAATGGTCAAGAAAGTATTTTTGTCTTTAATTCAAAAATGTTACCATCAATTCCCTTCAGTTTGAGTTGGAGTAGATGTTCAAAGATTATGATCCTAACTTTACTCATCTTAACAATGAAGAATTCACTTATCTTTTAAAGAATTTTGCATTGCTAGAGTTCGACGGTTATAAAGACATGGATAATTCTATCCAACATCATCACAAAAAGAGTTGGAAGTGAAACATATAATCAAAGCTTAATGAGTTATAACAACAATTCTTGCATAATTTTGTCGAGATTCTACTTGAGTACTACAGATTTGTTCAATATATCCCTAACTCAACATCTGAAGACATGGAGCATATTGGAGATGATGACATTCCTATTAAAATAAATAGGTTGGAACGATTGAGACATCAATTGGATACTATTTGGGGTGCCAAATCAAGTAAGAGAAAATTGATTTTCACTAGCATGAAGAATAAATACAACATATGAAAAAGGTTTTTACCTGCACCAAATTTGGACATACCACTGTACCACCTTCGACCAACTTGACAACTATTATTTAACATAAGATATCTTCTCAAATGTATAAGTCATATACATAATGGGGACACTTGAGTGTTGGTGGGGTTAATATCACAACACCCAAATTACACAAACCTTACCCCTAGCTAGGAGAAAATGCAACAAACATCATCATTTCTAAATTCTTTGGCTAAAAAGCCACATGTGGGTTATGTATTCCTTCAACCAATCCCTCATTAAGGGAATTTTGAAGTCTAAAATGGGCCTCCTAAGGAAATTATAGAATAATAGTGGAAATAATAAAATAAGATTACATTACATCATCACATTTTGGAGGAAAAAAAGAAAAAACTATTTTTTCAACCTATCTCTGTATGGGTTTACTCAAATTTTGAGAGTAAACACTCATTGGATGAAAATTTTGATTCCTCATTCAAGGAGTACCTATGTTGCATACCTTTGATGGACCCTAGTACATGAAAAATGAGAAATACATGAACACCGTGATTGCAATTATGTTTTTTCATGTATTTCTGATTTTTCATGTAGCAGGGTCCATAGAAAGTATGCAACATGCATACTCCTTTGATGGTGAATTGAGTTTTTCATCCAACAAGTACTCTCACTCGAAGTTTGAGTAAAACCTTAGGGAGATAACTTGAAAATACAAGTTGAAACAATAGTTTTATTATTTTTTAAACTTTCTACTTTTTTACTACAAAAATGGCGAATCATGCCCCATGGTTGACATCACAATCTTGAATCCTATTGGTTCTTATAAAGTTTATTTTGGTTGTACATTTTTCTGACGAGGCTCATTTTAGACCTCAAAATTCCCTTAATGTGATTTGCATCTTTCTCCAATTGCTAATTTTAGACCTCAAAATTCCCCTAATGTGATTTGCATCTTTCTCCAATTGCTAAACTATTGTTACATGTACTAGCACATCCATGAGCATGAGCACGAGCATTGGATAGACTTGAATGCAAGTGGGGGAAACATCAACAACTAGATTTTTCTTACCCTGCAACCCACCTTTGACTAAGGGTTTAATTTTGATCAGATCACTTTCAAAGATAAATTTTATGAATTTTTAGTTATTTAGCAATGTCATCCATTGTAATCAATTGGTCATTGATTTACTCAGGATGATAGACCATTAAGCTATCGGCTAAGTTTTTTTACCCTCACAAATGACATGAGCTCCATCAAGATTAAGTGGGGTGCAAAGTCCCAGGAAATTTTGTTGGAAATTTGAATAATTACCCCTTAATACTGGTAAATAATCCAAAGAAAGTGTATCTTGAATCTTAGAAATAACTATCACGAATCAGTTAGAAAAACTAATTATTTTGTTATAACAATGAACTTTTGCCTACCTACAACCCACTTTTACTAGGGGTGTAATTATAATTAGATCACTTTCCAAGCTGAATTATATGAATATTTGGTTATTTAGAAATGTCATTGATTTACTCAATTGGTCATTGATTTACTCAAGTTAACAGACCATTAAGCTATCTGCGAAGGTTTTTTCTTACTCGCAAATGACCTGTTCTCCATAAAGATGAAGTAGGGTGCAAAGTGCTGAGCAATATTGTTGGAAATTGGAATAGTTAACCCTGAAGCCTCGTAACTAATCCAAAAAAAATGTACCTTAACTCCTAAAACTATCTATAAAGAATCAGTTATGAAACTAATTATTTTTTCCTGGTTACAAAATTATTTTATTTTAGGGAGAATATACAATAAAAACTATAAAATTATTAAATTAATATTATATGAAATTCTATATAATATTAAATCTTTTTTAAATAAAACTAAAGTCTCGTCGCTTTGCAAATGTTCCTAATATATAGTCCTCATGCTTTTGATAATTATAAATGTAAGGAATGTTCGGTCAACCAGAGGTCTTTTATATTTCAACCAGCATATATATATATATAATAATCGTGTTTGAGGCTACGTGGAAGCGGTGCCGGCCCTAGATTGTTATTACGTGCCTCTCAGCGAAATGTGGATGGCTTTAAAAAACTAGAAAACCACTTTGCGACAACCACTATAGTGCTTTTCAAAAATTTGAGTGGGCGCGTCGTAGTGAACAACACTTGTTAATTTGGTGTTGGGTGGTTTTGATGAAACGATTGTCACAGCTCTCTCTCACTTAAACCTCGATTGTTTTGTCCCGTCGCAATTTGTCGATCTGCACATCAGAGGATGTGGATCGTCGATGATTTTATTACTAGCTTTGCAAATAACTTTATTTGATGATAACGACCTCGAAATATCTTGTGATGCGAGAACCCCATGAGAACAGATTGTCCTTGGGAAACATTTTAAACCATGAATACGTATTTTGATATAATTGACAGTTATTTTTCATTATTGATTTTCATGACAAATAATGCACTGCAAAATCCATGGATCACGCAAAGATCAATCAGATTTAACTTTAATTTAAAACTGAGTTTTGTTTTTCATGCTGCTACTATTGCTAGATAGTTTCTTTTTCCAGTTACTTCAGTGAGTCACCTCTGACTTGTTTAACTGTGATTACATCAAGATGCTAACAATGTGTAATTCTAAATCATCGATAAGAAAGACTGCACCTGGATTAGCCATCCTTCAAATCGAAGTCCGCCTTGGCTATGGCAACACTCCATTTGAATTGCAGGGAAGTTTTACAAAATTTTGCATTAAAGGAATCAACGAAATCTCTGAAACCTGCATAATTTTTTGAATCTTCCCATGACCAAGATAGTTGGGTTGGATCTGCAAAAACCACCAGATCGCGGATTTTTAAAAATTTGCCTCCATCTCTTGAGAAAATGCACACAAATTTCGTTGTCTGATGACCTTGCGTTTTTTACCAGAAGTTTACCAACATGTTCATATTGTATTAAGGAATAAGCTTCTCCTTGTTCCTCGAATCGACGTTTGCATGGAAATCTTCACAATAATCAAGAGAAATTTCATTCTCCAGGATCTTCTAGATTAGTGTACTTGCTCTTCCATATTTGAGCCATTCCGCACAAAGATTAATGGAAACAAGAAGAACTAGATGTTAAGCATATATAGTGAGGTATATTTCTTCTTTTGTGGCTATGTCATCACCTCCGACAACTGTGAGCTTTTGGCTTTTAAACAAAGTGAACTATTCCTTTGCTCCAATATCCTTTTTCATGAGGAAACCTAACCTTTTAGTTGTGGCTCTCATTGTTACTATTAAACTATGACATTTGACTTCATGCTCATTGATTGGGATTGTAGAGGTTTGTTCTTCATATTAACATGTCCTACATCTTCCTGGAATACTTCAGTACCCATGTTCTTCTCTCATTTTATTGGTAAAAGTTCGAGCAAATCATTAATTCTGATTTCTGTTTGGATTGTGCTTGCACAATCTTTGACATTTTAACCGTGTGTGGCTCTCATTGCTACTATTAAACTATGACATTTGACTTCATGCTCATTGATTGGGATTGTAGAGGTTTGTTCTTCATATTAACATGTCCTACATCTTCCTGGAATACTTCAGTACCCATGTTCTTCTCTCATTTTATTGGTAAAAGTTCGAGCAAATCATTAATTCTGATTTCTGTTTGGATTGTGCTTGCACAATCTTTGACATTTTAACCGTGTGTGGCTCTCATTGCTACTATTAAACTATGACATTTGACTTCATGCTCATTGATTGGGATTGTAGAGGTTTGTTCTTCATATTAACATGTCCTACATCTTCCTGGAATACTTCAGTACCCATGTTCTTCTCTCATTTTATTGGTAAAAGTTCGAGCAAATCATTAATTCTGATTTCTGTTTGGATTGTGCTTGCACAATCTTTGACATTTTAACCGTGT
>APFE030483790.1:178439-288676 GCA_000404065.3 Pinus taeda | reverse complement strand
TATCCCCTTAACATGAGTTTTTGAGGATAATACTTTTCAGGCTCATGACAATAATGACCAATTTGCATTTTCAGGAAACCATAATATGTGACTCTCCTAAACCTATACATGCACATAGTAAACAAAAAAAATCACCTCGAGTACTACAACCAATCCGATATAATTCGGGGTCACACAAGGTTTAATTATCCAAATATGATTTTTATTAATTGTGTATCTACACCTTGCTGACGTGCCAACCCTTGCTATTAGCTTTGGTTCGGTTCTCAATTCAGCTCTCTGGTTAGTGTACGTGTGACCATTTATGTTGAACATTTTTCGATTGACAACTAAATCTACTGTATGTAATTCACTGTCCTTTCTTTTACTGTCATTTCACATTTTGATTCTTTGGTGTTTATGCCTCACTGCCCTGCATTAATTGCCACACTGTCCTGATTGACATGGTGCAGGTAGATAATATCTCGATGCCTGTGACCTTGGATTATTCACCCCATCAACGGCGAAAGAGGATGGATACCCATATAATAGACAACCTTATTCTAGGAAGCTATTCCATTGCCTCGCTGTGGATGTGTTTCATTCCTTACTCTTCCTTTTGCATTCAACTATATTGTTTGGTTTCTCCTACACTGTTAATGCTCAAAGTCGATGGACGGCAACCCATGAGGGTTATTGGCGTAGTCTAAGACCTTCCTTGGTGCGATCATAACCAGGTGTGTGTGTTTTCCTTGCCGCTTGACTGTATTTCAGTTTTAATTTTTGATTTTACACAGTTTGCCTTCTAATCACTTACTGTTAACATTGGTATCTCGCAGGTTATGGAAAATGGAGCTGCGGATCCGAAGGTTGTCATACAAACATCCTCCTCCATCGGTTAGTGTTGAATGTTATGCTTCGGGTAATCACGTTATGCAATAGTAGGTTTTGGTTAAGTGCAAGGATAAATCTTGAAGAATTTTTGGAGTTTCGCTACAGTTATAGGGATACAGTTCTCTTTTGTTACTGTCATTTTGAAATTCACAGCATAGGCTTGGGTAATGCTAGATAGGGTTTACTGATATGAGCCGAGGGCTCCCTGTGGTCTTATGCTTGAGACCACATGGACTAATTTCCTCCCACTGCTCCTAAGCTTGTAATTTTATTAACTCTGGCTATGGTCCAACAAATTTGAGGTTTTGCTAAGTCCAGGACTTTGATATTTCCCTATATTTGACGAAGGGCCATTTACTCTAGTTACAGTTATTTTTTTATAGTCTCATTCTTTTCACTGTTTATCAATGTTTCCATGTTGAAATCGTAGGCTTGCATGTATTGTCTTCTTCTTGTCTCATATGCGAGTTATTACTCTACGAACATCCCTGTTGGGGAATATTTATATAATTGTTAATGTTTCCTTTCTCAGACTGTAAAGCAACTAGCTCTGTACTTTATTGGTTGTGTATGTATTTGGAATGACTATCGTTTCAGAGGTCAACTGTTGCTATTTGGAAGCTTCATTGTTCTCTGTTATTTCGTGCAATTTGTAGGTTTTGAAAGCCTGACAGGCACCCGTTGCCGTCACCTGTTTATGTTTTCGATCTATTATGTTTCTACATGTCTACACAGTTGGATTTGTTTTCTTAAAGATGACCAATCCTCTTATTGTAACAATATAAAAGACTCACAGTAGGGTTTATTAGCACCATGGATTCCTTGGTTACAAACCCCCTTTTGTCTTTGTGGCTACAACTCTGAGTCTCCAATAGTGACTCAGACTCTGTTACAATTCTTGAGGGTTTATTACCACGAAATCTGAGTCCATAAAATTTAGACTTAACACTATACAAGGGTTCCTATTTCATACGTAAATAACTCAACAACGTGCTCCCAAGACATACAATTGTTCTTCACATTTATACTAAGCGGCTACCACACTTGTTATAGGTTAATATAGTACTATTTTTGTTGGAAACGAGTTGGAAAATTTAACCCTTGCACTCTGACATTTTTTATAAAAACAAAATAATTGGCCAACCGGATAACCCTATTGTATTAAAGTTTATTTAAAGACTGGTCGAATATTTTAACCCCCATAGTAGAACCAGCATTATATTTGGTTCTTTCGTGTACATTAACTCATACGATTATTTTTTGAGAAAGCTTTGAGCTTCGAGATTTTTGCTTATCACGTCATTCTCGTTCCTCAGACCCTTTTTTTATCTATAATTAGTTAAACACTATCATTTTCCTATAGACAAAGTTTGCAGTTCTAGATAGTCTAACTAGCCCCGTAGATGTCTATTTTTCTTTTCTCTTATATATATATATATATATATATATACATAGTTCAGTTTAATCTTTCTATTGCAGTTTCCAAATAAAATAAACAAAGAAACTACAGTCCTTAACTGTTATGAACACATCAAATGCTAATATTTTCTTCAACAACTTCAGTTTTCCAAGATAGACCACTTACCTGTCTCCTTCTAGTAACAAAACAATGCACCTTTACGAAGGTTCTCTTACGTTATTATCAACTTGTTTTCCACCCAACCATAAGATATGTCCTCCTCAACGGTATCTTCCACCGAGCTCTCTTGCAAGGTCACTAACCTCTACAAGTTCGTTGCACCCAAGTTCATGTTATCTAGTCATCACTAGATTTAGCATTTGCGTTCTCACCCTCTCACCTTTCAGCGTGGTCCTTTTTCCTCCTCCTACTGCTTTTCCTGGAGTCTCACTCTTAGAAGAGGTAGTTAGGGTTGCATTTCCAGCGACTACCTTTTTCTAACTTCCCTCCTCTGAAGTTGCCAACTTTTCTTTTCTTGCTTCAAGACATTTTCCATATTAATATTGGAAAAATATTATTTTATTAAAATAACCATCATCCTTCTGCTTGTAAGTAAAACATGGTAAATAAAATATTAACAGCAAAATATTTACAATATTCTGGGGCATCACATCTCCCCCTCCTGAAATTGGACATCGTCATAATGTCTTTTAGCTGTAAAGAGTTCTGGGTAAGCATTTTTCATAAGTTCCACATCTTCCCGGGTGGCCTCGTCAGGCCCAAAGTGCTGCCACTGCACTTTAATTTGGATAATAGCCTGCTTCCACAACATTACTTCTCTACGATCGAGGATGTTCAATGAGTGACTAAGATTTCTCCTTCTGGTTCGACCTGAATATCCTGCCATCGGATTACATGTTTAGGATCATAAACATATTTTTTTAATACTGAGACATGGAAGACATTGTGGACTCGTAGGTGACTTGACAGAGCATGCTGGTATGCCACTAGCCCACTTCTTGCTAAGACCTGGAATGGTCCACTAACCGAGGTGCCAAATTAGTGCACCCACCCCATTGTAATGCGCTTCTTCTTGCATGAATTCTCACATACACATGATCACCAACTTGGTACTCTTTTAAACTCCTTTTCCGGTCAGCGAAATTCTTTTTCCTATCCTGATTTGCATTTAAGTTAGATCGTACCTTCTTTTCCAACTCCTCCATTTCTTTGAGCATGTCAGGTCCTAACATTAATTTGTCTTCTGGTCCCCTCCAGTTTGACGGTGCGCGACACTTTCGCCCATACAAGACTTCAAACAGGCTCATTTGCAATGATGTATGATAGCCGTTATTATATGTGAACTTGACCAAGTGCAGATAATCTTCCCACTTGGTCGATTGTTGCATTACATATGCCCTTAGCATGTCTTCTAGCACCTGGTTCAACCGTTCAGTTTTTCCATCAGTCTAAGGATGATAAGTTGTACTGGAATTCAACTGATTTCCTAGTTCTCCAAAAAATGTTTTCCAAAAAACCGAGGTGAACTTTACATCATGGTCTGAGATTATTGTTTTGGGTAGCCCATGCAACCTATAAAGGTTCTGCATGAAAATGTGGGCAATCTACACCACTTTAAATGTAGATTGTACAGGTATAAAATGTGTCGATTTACTTAACTTGTCCACCACCACCATGATGGAGTCATTATTTTTCTTTTTCTTGGGCAAGCCTGTTATGAAGTCCAGGGAGATAGTTTCCCATTTCCATTCTGGGACAGGTAACAGTTGTAATAGTCTCGCAGGGTGTTGGTGCTCTACCTTAATTTGTTGACAGTCCAAACAATGTGCTAGGTATTCAATCACATCCTTCTTCATGCCTTGCTAGTAATACTCTTTTTTGAGTGATGTAATCATTTTATGATATCCTGGGTGTCCCGCATAGTGAATTCTATGAAATTCGTCTAAAATCAAGTTTTTATGATGTTCTGGGAGGGTACATATAGTCTGTCCTAATAATACATTATTCCAGCGATATCTAACACATAACCCTACTGTTTTTACTTGTTGTTAGAGTGTTGTACTTGCTGTTTTATTTGCTGATATTCATTATCTTGCTCTGCTGCTTGTCTAATCATGTCCCCAAAGGAACTTTTCCATTTGCTGTAGGAAATATCATACAGACATTGCAATTTCTGACTTAGAGCATCTGCCACTCGATTCTCCTTCCCCTTCAAATGCTTGATTTCAAAATCAAAACCACTTAGGAAGTCCACCCACCGTGCTTGCCTGGCATTTAAGGTAGGCTGGCTGAAATAATTGGTCAGACTTTGGTGATCTGTCAATAACAAAAATTTCCTTCCCATCAGATAATGTCACCACATTTTTAAGGCGTGAATAACGACTACCAATTCCAGATCATAAGCGGAGTATTTCTGCTCATGTTCTTTCAGCTTCCTTGATTCGTATGCAATTACTCTCCCTTCTTGCATCAACATGCCTCCTACACCTTCCTTTCTTGCATCGGTGCACACCACATAGTCCTTACTAGGATCAACTATGCATAGAATGGGTGCGGTGGTGAGCAGATGCTTCAGTTGCTCAAAACTCTTTTGGCATTCCTCTATCCACCTGAAGGTTCTTCCCTTTTTCTGCAAGGAAGTAATAGGATAAGCTATTCTCAAGCATCCTTCTACAAACCGTCTGGAATAACCTACTAAACCCATAACGGATCTAATATCTGCCACATCCTTTGGTATCGGCCATTCCATTATGGTCTTTATTTTTTCGGGGTCCACTACAATCCCTTTTTTAGTGATTACATGTCCCAAATATTGTATTTGCTCCTTAAAGAAATCACACTTGTTGAACTTGGCATATAACCGATGTTCTTAGAGGGTTTGCAGCACCAACCTGAGGTGCTCCCGATCTTCCTCCATAGTGTGGGAATATATTAGTATGTCATCAATAAATATCAGCACAAACCTATCCAAATACTGATGAAATATATGGTTCATCAAACACATAAAAGTTGCAGGCGCATTAGTCAACCCGAAGGGTAGCACCACAAACTCATAATGTCCATATCTTGTGCTAAAAGCAATATTAGATATTTCCTCCTCTTTAATCCTGATTTGATGGTACCCTAATCACAAATCAATCTTGGAGAACACCATTGCTCCTTTTACTTGATCAAAGAGTTAATCAATCCAGGGCAAAGGATACTTATTCTTGATTGCCAATTTATTTAACTAACGATAATCCACACACATACGCAGGGTCCCGTCCATTTTCTTAACGAATAGTACTGGGGCTCTCCAGGGGGACACACTGGGGCAATGTAGTTTTTGTCGAACAGCTCCTGTAACTGCATTTTTAGCTTAGTTAAATTTGGTGTGCTCATTCTGTAGGGTGCCCGGGATACCGAGACTACTCCTGGAACCAGTTTGATTGTAAAATCTATTTCTCTCTTATGTGGCAGTCCAGGAATTTCTTCTGGAATTACATCCGCAAATTCTTGTATCATAGGAATGTTTTCCAAGAGAGCTGATTTGTCTTTTGAGTCAATGTAGCCTACTTGGATGGCATACATCTAGCATCCCTTCCTAATGCATTTTTCTAACTGAGAAGTGGTTATTGGCTGAATTTGCACTGGCCGCTGAATCCCTTGCATCTCTTGTTTTGCTCCAAGCTCATCTCTGAAATAAATAGTCTTTGTTTTACAGTTGACTATGGACCAATGTTTTTCTAACTAGTCCATACCGATTAAAACATCATAAAAATGAAGTGGAATCACATTCAAGTCTGCCACTACTGGTTGTCCCGCTATCTTTAAAGTGTAGTTAATGACCTTTGCAAGCACTCGTCTCTTTTCCCCTATGGCCAACTATACTGGCCAAGGATTCTTAAATTTAACAGGTTGCAATTTACAATACTCTACAACCTTAGGACTAATATAACTTAGGGTGGCTCTGGGATCAATTAAAACAGTTATAGTAAGGTCTAAAATTTTACCTTCAAATTCCACCATAGTCGGCTGGTACTCTACCTAGTGATCTTCCATGGCAGCATTAATTCTAGGTAGGCTATGTCCTACGTCACCAACTATCGATGCTTCGTGAATCTGGGAAACCTATTCAGTTCCCTTACGTTGAGGGAAGTTTTTGACATAGTGAGGTCCACCGTAATCCCAACACTGCATTGGAGGCCTTGATGTCCCTTCATTGTCTAGCTTTATCGGTTGTTTGTTGATTCTGGACTCACTGGTTCGCTTTGATCTGAGCGAACTTTTCTGTCCATTTCTACTATTTTGTCGCTTGGCGAAACCCCTGTTACCACTACCATGACTCCCTTTATTATTCCCAACCAGCTTATTATTCTTCTTATCATTCCATCTTTTACCTGGGTTTTCTCCCTTCTGTTTTCCCTGCTAGTAGCAAATTATGCCTTTCCATATTACTTCATCCATTGTCTTTGGATTGTCAAACTCAATCCTTTCTTGCATACTCAGGGGTAAACTACTAAGGAACCTCTGTGCTTTAGCTTTCTCTTCTCTAATATAAGGCATGTAACGAAGTAATGAAGTAAAAGGAGTGATAAACTTGTCCATAGTTTGTTGTCCTAGCCACAAGTCATGGAATTCTCTCGCCTTTTCATCATAGACACACTTGGTCAGGTATCTTTCTTTAAAGTATCTTTGAAATTTCTCCCATGTTATGTTCTGCTCGCTTACTCCTTTTACAATCTTCACTTCTTCCCACCACAGGGTGGCTTTTCCCTGTAATTGAAAAATGGCCAATCGTGCCTTGAGGTTGTGGTCATACTCATATAGCTCGAAGTATTTATTCATATTAATCAACCATGCCTCAGCCGCTTCCTCCAATTCCCCATCAAAATGTGGCAGTCTGATTTTACGAAACTCCCCTTGCAGCTCTATCCATTGCCTCTTTGAAGTGTGTTGTTCGGAAGCATTATCAAACCGCTCTTCCCGTTCTTCCTCCCATCCTTCCAACTCTTCATGTTCTATGTGGTGATTACACTCCTCCGACACCCTTTGCTGCTCAGCACTAGAATTCAATGGTTGTTGATTTTGTTTGTCAGATAGGCTCTTTATAATACGTTCCTGTTCCAAAGTTAACCTTGCATTATCTTCTCGCAGTCAGGCCATTTCGTTTTTCAACTCTTGTACTGTCTCCAAAATTGCAAGATTCGTATTGCGAGCCTCTTCTCCCAGTTACACCCATAATTCTGCGTTGTTCTCTGGGCCTATTATAGGTCCCTGACCCGTCACAAACCTATGTGGAACACTGTCTGCTCTCCTCATGCTGGAAATCTGTTGTTTCCCTGTTCTTAACATATAGTAGGAGTAACAGAAGGAGGGTTAATAATTTTTTTTTTGTGAATAAAAAAAATGAATAATAGGAACAACAATAAATTGATTTCAATTTATCTCTTTATTTCCATCTATTCTTCCAGAGGCCACAGTGTTTGGAACTTGGCTTTGATACCATTTGTGACTCTCCTAAACCTATACATGCACATAGTAAAAAAAAAATTCACCCCGAGTACTACAACCTATCTGATATTATTCGGGGTGACATGAGGTTTAATTATCCAAATATGGTTTTTATTAATTTCGTAGATACGCCTTGCTGACATGCCAACCCTTGCTACTAGCTTTGGTTTGGTTCTCAATTCAGCTCTCTGGTTAGCGTACGTGTGACCATTTATGTTGAACATTTTCTGATTGACAGCTAAATCTACTATAATTTAATTCATTGTCCTTTTTTTTACTGTTATTTAACATTTCGATTCTTTGGTGTTTATGCCTAATTGCCCTACATTAATCACCACATTGTCCTAATTGACGTGGTGGGGGCAGATGAAATCTCGATGCCTGCGACCTTGGATTCTTCACCCCATCGATGGCGACAGAGGGTGTATACCCATCCAACGATCAACCTTATTCCAAGAAGCTATTCCATCGCCTCACTGTGGATGTGTTTCATTCCTTACTCTGCCTTTTGCATTCGGCTCTATTGCTTGGTTTCTCCTGCACTATTAATCCTTAGAGTCGATGGACGACAACCCATGAGAGTTATGGGCACAATCTAAGACCTTCCTTGGTGCGATCATAACCAAGTGTGTGTGCTTTCCTTGCCGCTTGACTTTATTGCAGTTTTCATTTTCTATTTTACACAGTTTTCCTTCTAATCACTTACTGTTAACATTGGTATCTTGAAGGTTATGAAAAATGGAGCTGCGGATCTGGAGGTTGTCATAGAAACATCCTCCTCCACGGGTTAGTGCTGAACGTTATGCTCTGAGTAAGCATGTTATGCAATAGAAGGTTTTGGTTGAGTGCAAGGATAAATCTTGAAGCGTTTTTGAGGTTTCGCTCTTAAGCTTGTAATTTTATTAACTCTAGCTATGGTCCAGCAAATTTGGGGTTTTGCTAAGTCCATGAATTTGATATTTGCCTATATTTGATGAAGAGCCATTTACTCTGGTTACATTTATTTGTTTATAGTCTCATTCTTTTCACTGTTTATCAATGTTTCCATGTTGAAATCGCAAACTTGCATTTATTGTCTTCTTCTTGTCTCATATGCGAGTTATTACTCTACGAACATCCCTATTGAGAAATATTTATATAATTGTTAATGTTTCCTTTCTGAGATTGTAAAGCAACTAGCTTTGTACTTTATTGGTTGTGCATGTATTTGGAATGACTATCGTTTCAGAGGTCAACTGTTGCTATTCAGAAGTTTCATTATTCTCTATTATTTCATGTGATTTGTCAGTTTTGAAAGCTTGACACGCATCCATTTCCATCACCTGTTTATGTTTTCGATCTATTATGTTTTTGCATGTCTACACAGTTGGATTTTTTTTCTTAAAGATGACCACTCCTCTTATTGTAACAATATAAAAGGCTCATTGTAGGGTTTATTTGTGCCCTGGATTCCTTAGTTACGAACCCACTTTTGTCTTTGTGGCTAAAACTCTGAGACTCCAATAGTGACTCAAACGCTTTTACAATTCTTGAGGGTTTATTAGCACGAAACCTGAGTCCATAAAATTTAGACTTAACAGGATATAGGGGTTCCTATTTCTTCCGTAAATAACACAACAACGTGCTCCCAAGACATACAGTTGTTCTTCCCATTTATACTGTGTGGCTTTCGCGCTTGTTACATGTTAATATAGTACTATTTTTGTTGGAAATGAGTCGGAAAAGTTAACCCTTGCACTCTAACATTTTTTTTAAAACAAAATAATTGGCCAATTGGATAACCCTATTGTATTAAAGTTTATTTAAAGACTGGTCGAATGTTTTAAGCCACACAGTAAAACAAACATTATATTTGGTTCTTTCATGTCCATTAACTCATACGAGTATTTTCCGAGACAACTTTGAGCTTCGAGATTTTCGCTTGACACTTCATTTTGGTTCCTTAGACCCCTTTTGTCTCTATAATCAGTGAAACGCTATTGTTTTCCTATAGACAGAGTTTGCAGTTCTAGATAGTATAACTAACCCAATAAATGTCTATTTGTGTTTTCTCTATATATATATATATATATATATATTATATATATATATATATAATATATATAATATATATATATATATTAATATATATATAATCTTTCTAATGTAGTTTCCAAATAAAATAAACAAAGAAGCTACAGTCCTTAAATTTTACGTCACATCAAATGCTAATCTTTTCTTCAGCAACTTCAGTTTTCCAGGATAGACCACTTACTTGTCGCCTACTAGCAACAAAACAGTGCACCTTTACGAAGGTTCTCTTACGTTATTATCAGCTTGTTCTCCACCCAAACATAAGATACGTCCTCCTCGACGGTATCTTCCCTCGAGCTCTCTTGCAAGGCCACTAACCTCTACAATTTCGTTGCACCCAAGTGCATGCTATCTGGTCATCACCAGACATAGCTTTTTCGTTCTCACCGTCTGACCTTTCAGCACGATCCTTTTTCCTCCTCCTACTCCTTTTCCTGGAGTCTCACTCTTAGGAGAGGTAGTTAGAGTTGCATTTCTAGCAACTACCTTTTTCCAAGTTCCCTCCTCGGAAGTTGCCAATTTTTCTTTTCTTGCTTCAAAACATTTTCCATAATTAATATTTGAAAAATATTATTTTATTCAAAAACCATCATCCTTCTATTTGTAAGTAAAACATGGTAAATAAAATATTAACAACAAAATATTTACAATATTCTGAGGCATCACATAATATGTGTTTTTAAGAATTTTTTTGCTAATATAAAAGTATATGCTCTTACAAGAGTTTCATAATTATTTTATTTAAATTTAAAAAATTAAAATTTACATATTTGTTTTATGCCATAATTTAAACATATTAAATTACAAACCTTAAATTTGAATGAGAAGATTCATAAAGATTTCATCTGTTTATTTTGATAAAAATGTAAAATATACTTTATTTTATATTAAAGTAAATTTGTATAAATGTTACAGAGTTATATATTTCTTATATATCTTTTTAATTATTATTTTTAACTAAAAAATGAAATATAAATTTCTTCTTTTTATTCATTGAGTGTTAATTTATTAATTTGTCCATATTATTATCTGTCTTACTGAAATTCTTTTTATTGAAAATTTGCAATTTCATTCACTACAAACAATATCAAAAATTGTTATTATCTTCGCTATCATCTAATTGATTCAATACAAACCAATAACAAAAATTGCAAAATAAAGTTTTTGCATTTCATAAGATGTTACAAAATTCCAAAATAAAGTTTTGCAATTCATAAGATAGATATGTAACCAAAGAAGAAATTGAACTATTCAATATTTGAATATGTATTTAAAGCCTTTTGAGGCCTTGCATTTTACTTTTCAAATATTTGTAAGTGCTTGGAGCCGAGGTTTTTGACTACAAAATAGTGTAAAATGCAAATGAATTTATTTTTTATAAATTTATGAACTTGTCTTGTAAGTAGGTATATAAAATATTTGAGTACAATAAATAATGTAATATGCAAATGTATTTAAAAAATTATGAATTTGTCTTCCAAGTAAGTATATAAAATATTTGAGCAAAATAAAAAACTAGACAAGAACAAGGTAGGATTAATTCCATTGAAATTAATTTTTTTTAGAATATTATTGCGAGTAAATTTAAATAATTAATTTCTTTTTTATTTACTAAATTTCCAAAGTATTTCATAATCAACTACTTAAATAAATATAAGAAACATAATAATTATTAATTCGTTTAATTTTGAAATTTAGTTAATATTTCATCATTTGTAATATACACAATAATATTTAAGTTTTTGCAATGTATATAAATATGAGGTTAGAGGTGTCCATTATAATTGTTAATTGATTTTATATTGAGATTAGATTTAATATTTCAAACTATGCAAGAACAATGACGAAATCGCCGCATGCCATAGCTACCACACTGTTTCCGACAGCTCCGGCCGCCATTCTAAATTGAGCGTGTCACATAATTCACGTTGCCTCTTGACTATTGATGGTCACTTTCTAAAGTCATTTAATGGTTTAATTTCCGAGGAAAAATGGCATTATTCCACTAGAATTTGGTTCTAAGAAGATGGTGATATAATTTTGGTTAAATTATAATATTTTCCAAATAAATAATATTAATATTTTGAAAATTAAAAATTAAAAAAAAAATAATTAAATATTAGGATGGTATAAGATTTTAATAAGTGATTTTTTTTTTGAATTTGAATTTCTCGAGATGCAAATTTCTTTTTTGAGTGTAAAACTTGAGGAAAGGTTTGTATCTTGAGAGATTTGATCCCTCTCCACTCTTTAGATCCGCTGTTAAGATGGATTTAGGATGGTTTCACTCTTGTGTGGTCATACAAAATTCTCTAAACATCTAATTATGTTGATCATTTTAAATATGCTAAATATGTCTAGGATTAATTTAGTCAATTTAATTTAAAATTTGCTTAGCTACCTCATTTTGTTGAGATGAAAGATATTGTTAGTAACTTGAATGATGAAAAATGATGAAATACAAATTTTGAGTGCAAAGTGTCAAGGTAACAATTTTGATAGATAGAAAATGTGAATACTAAGAATATAGTTAGTTACAAACGATCTTCATTGCAATCAATCTGAACCTATTTTTTCTACTGTTCATATTGTCACACCTCAATCTGAAACTATATTCTTCTACTGCTCCTATTGTCACACCAATAATCTTTTCCATTTTGTCATGTTGATCATATGAAAAGAGTACGTGGAATCATAGAGCATTCAAATATTTAACTCGATCCACTGTAGTAAACAACATACCTTGTTTCTGTTGCTCTCCAATATTAATAGTAGTTTTCTCCAAAGTCAATCATTGTGACGTATGGAGTGTTAAACCCCAAATAATTTTCAATGGTAGTTATTTTCTATTACTGCTTTTGAGTGCAAAGTAATTAACAATGTGGAATGACAAAAAATGGGAATAATAAGAGTGCACCCAATTATAAATAGTTTATAGTTTCAAGAAGCAAACATTTGGGGTAAGCAAACATTTTATTTAAGATGAAAATTCATGTATTGTATTTATGGTTGAATAATTTTTATGTGTTTGCATTGAGAGAGTGTGTGTGTGTTTTGGGGGTGAGAAGGAAAGACAAGGGGAGATAGAGATATAGATGGGGTGGGGACAGGGAAGAAGAGAGAGGCAAAGACAGTGATGGACGAAGGGATATATATATGGAGAGAGAAATGTTAAAGAGGGAGAGAAGGGAAAGAGAGAGAGAAGGAGGGGAAAAGGTGCGGCAGAGGGAGAGACAGATAGATATATAGAGAAAGTGTATATGTTTAGGGGCTGAGATAAGGAGATCGATAAGGAGAGACAATGTGAGATAGAGATATAGATGGAGGAGGTAGAGGTGTACTTTCACTGAAATCAATGCATCTAGTGCAAGAAATCAAGTAGGATTAGAAATCAATATCTACATTGAAACCAATGCATCTAATATAAGAAAGCAAATATGAGTTGAAATCAATATCTACGTGTAAGGTATTAAAAATGATTAGAAATTGACATCTACACTAAAATCAATGCATCTAGCGCAAGCGATTAAATAGGATTAGAAATCAAAATCTACACTAAAACCAGTGCACTATGCAAAAAATCAAATAGGAGTAGAAATCAATATCTACATTGAAATCAATGCATCTAATGCAAGCAATCAAATATGAGTAGAAATCAACATCTACGCTGAAATCAATGCATCAAATTTAAGGTATTAAATATGATTAGAAGTCGACACCTACACTGAAATCAATGCATCTAGTGCAAGCAATCAAATAGGAGTAGAAATCAATATCGACATTGAAACCAATGCATCTAGTGTAAGGTATTAAATAGAATTATAAATCAACATCTTCATTGAAATCATTGCTTATAGTGCATGCCATCAAATAGGATTAGAAATCAACAACTACATTGAAATCTATACACTATTTTAGTGAAAATATAAAATACTCATGACTTTATAGATCTAACTTCTATGTTTGTATTTGTGTTTGTGAGACTTTTTCTTCTTCCCTTTCTCTCTACCTTCCATTCTGTGTCTATCTACCTCCCCCTCTCCCTCTCTCCCTTCCCCTCCCTCTCTCCCACATCTCACTCTATCTGCCTCACCCAAACTTTCTCTATCTTTCTCTTCTTTCCTCTGTCCCCTTGCCATACATCTCTATACGTCCCTCCATATCTCCTTATTTGTCTCTCTATCTCAACCTCCTAAACATACGTCACACTTTCTCTCTCCCTCTCTCTCTCCCACCATATCTATCTATCTATCCATCTATCTCTCCCTCTTATTTTCCATCTCTATCTCTTCCCCTTTTCTCTCTCTCTCTCTCTGTGGATATATATATATATATATATATATCTATATATATCTCCCATCTATCAATCTTCCTTCCTCCCTCTGTTTGGCTCTCTCTTCTACCCCCTACCCCAACCCATCTATATCCCTATCTCCCATTGTCTCTCCTTCTCACCCCAAAAACATACACACTCTCTCTCCATCTCTCTCTCTCTCTCTCTCTCTCTCTCTATCTCTCTCCCTCCCTTTACACTCACTCTACACCTCTCTCTTTCTATGTCTTTCTTCCCCTTCCAACTCCATTTCTTTCTCCCCCTCTCTCTCTCCTCTCTCTCAAGTCCTCTCTCTCCCACCTCCTTCCCTCTCTCCCCCCATCATACACACTCTCTCTCCACTCTCCAACTCTGTCACAATCTCCCTCCCTCTCTCCTTCTGTCTCTCCCCCTCTCTCCCCTCTCCATATCTATGTCTCCCTATTTCTCTCTTCCCCTTCTTTCCCTATCATTATCCTCCCCTTTTCTCTTGCTTCCCTCATCTCCCCTCTCCCTCATTCCATATTCATCTCTCCCTTGTCACTCCCTCTCTTCCCCCCTCCAAATCCATCTCTCTGCCTCCCTATCCCACCCTCCTCTCTCTCTTCATTTCTCTCTCTCACTGTGTCTCTCATGTCTATGTCTATTTCCCACACTCTATTCCCCCTTCCATCTCATTGTCTTTCTTAAATATCATTGAATTGTATTATATTTAAGAAAGTATCTAAATTAATAAAAAACATAATTGGTTGTAAAATATTAAACCTATATTTTGGATCGATCATGTTAAAAAAAATACAATAATAAAAAAATTAGAACCACACACTATATTTACTCTATCATTGTTAATCATTTTTCTTTCTCAGTTCGCTTGGATCCTTGGTTAAGATCCATCTATCCTAGTTCATTATAATACTATTTATATTATATAAATTTCACATATGTATATATAAAAGTATTCTCATTTTTTAATTTATTAAAAACTCCACTTAATCTCTCTGAAAATATTGTTAGTAGTCATGAGGATGGAGGGTTAAGATATGCCTCAAAAGTAATTATAACCATTTTTCTCTTAGATTTAATTAAAAAATGTTATAAAATTAAAGTAAAATAAAAATATTTGTAAAATATTTTTATTTTTAAATAAGTTATTGTTTTTGGGCATGTGGTATTGATAAGACATGGTATTGTAACAATTAAAATCCTAGATCCATAACATAATATGAGTATCCAATCAGGCTAAAGTCAGCCACCTATGTATACTTGAGTCCGAAGTCTTGAGTTCCCTTTAAATACTTTAGAACTCTTTTTGCAGTAGACAAATGTCCCTCACAAGGCTTTTGCATAAACTTGTAGAGGATTTGAACATCAAAGTAAATGTCTTGTTTGGTAGTAGTTAGCTATCTGGTACTTCCTACAAGCTGTGTATACTTTGTTGCGTCCTGGAATTATTTTCCTTCAATGGATGTGAACTTTAAGTTTTGTTCCATTGGAGTAGCTATAGGATTGCATTAAGCCATGCCAAACTTGTTCAACAGATCTCCAATGTACTTCTTTTGAGAAAGAAATATAGACTTCGGATGTTGAGTTACTTCAATGCCAAGATAGTAATGAACATAGCCGAAATCAGTAATTTCAAAAACTTTCCTCAATTCCTTCTTTATGGATGCAATGTAGCTCTCATTGTTCCCTATCATGAAAATATCATCTACATATACCACAAGATATACAACTATTTTTCCAACTTTCTTGACAAACAAAGTTGCATCTTCAAGATCATAATGTTTGAAATTGAGTTTCAGAAAATGCTCAGTTAATTTTTCATACAACGCTCGCGGTGCTTGGTTTAGGCCATACAAGGATTTCAAATGTTTACATACTTTATGTTCATGTACTTTCACAGCAAATCCTTTAGGCTCAGACATAAAAACATTCTATTTTAAATATCCATTCAACAAAGCAGTTTTTACACCCATTTGATAGACTTTCCAACCGTTCTGAGCTACTAGAGCAAAGAGTGTTTGAATGGTATCCCATTTTTCCGTGGGGGAAAAAGTCTCCTCATAATTGACCCCTCCTTCTATGCAAAAGAAATTTCCACAAGCGTGACTTTGTGCTTGTCAAGTGAGCCACTAGATTTGTACTTGTTCTTGTAGACCCACTTGTAACCAATTGGTTTGGTTTCCAATGGAGGATAAACCAGATTCCAAGTGCAATTCTTTATCAAGGTATCATACTCCTTTTGCATCGGCTCTTTCCATTCATCATGAGAAGTGACTTCTTTCAAGGAATTTGGTTCAAAATCTATAGACAAATTTATTTCACAATCATAAGAAACATCTATATTAACAGGTGAATCGGAATCATCTAAATCACCACCATTTTTCCTTGTTGAGTTTCTTCTTCATGTCTCAAGATGAACACTTTCAAGTGTCTTTGTCAGCCACTTTGTGAGACTTTTCTGAGATGGTCTAGGCTACTCAGTTGATTGAGTTGGGACTAAATCAAGATTGAGTCTCCCAATTCTATCAATCACATCACTCAAAGTATCATCAATGGTTGGAATTTTATGTGGGGGAGAGAGTGATTCAGAAGAAGAATCCACATATTGATCCAGAATAGGAATCCCCCCTACAATATGTGAAATCTGATTATCAAATTCTTGAAATGATTTTTCATTTGTGAATCTATCCAAACGATCAAGTTGCCACTCAACAACATTGTCACCTTTGGAAGATTCAAGAAAGATTACATATCTAGATACAACAATTTTTTTATTAAATTCATCATAGAGATGGTATGATTTGGAGGTTTTTGAATACCCAAATAAGATACACTTATGAATCCTTTCACCAAGTTTTTTCTATGTACCTTTGGTATCAAGGCATAATAGGTGAAACCAAAGACCCTGAGATGCTTTGCCAAAGGAATGTGACCATACCGCATTTCATAAAGAGTCTTGTTTCTAATAAGATTAGATGGACATCTATTCTTTACATATACAACACATAGAACTGCATCAACCCAAAACATCAATTTTACATTCTTGAAAAACATCATAGAGCACATCATACTTAAGATTGTCCTATCCATTCTTTCAGCTACTACATTCTGTTGGGGATTATAAGGCACAATTGTTTGATGTTTGATCCCATGTTGGAAAAGATTGTTTTCAAATTGATTTGAAGTGTATTATTTTCCATTGTCAGTGCGAATAGAGCCAATATGAGATTGTGAATCATTTTCAATCCATGTATGAAAGTTCTTGAATGTTTGAAAAGCATAAGATTTTTTCTTCAATAAATAAACCTACCACATTCTGGTGTTGTGTTTCAACAAATGTCATCATATATTTATTTCCATTTACAGAGGTAACATGCATTGGAACACATAAATCTGAATGAATGAGTTGAATTTTTGTATGTGTTCTGGAATGTGAATCATGAAAAGACTGTTTGCTATGTTTTCCTAGAATGAGAGCATGACATTGCTTAAGTTTCCTAGGAATTATAGGCAAACCAGTCTACCATTTTTCTTCAACAAGTGAAGGCTATCATAGTTCAAGTGTCGAATCTAGCATGCCATAATAATCTTGATGGAAATGTACCTTCATCATAATGAGAATTGTATGAGAAATTTTGTGCATGAGAAGAGGTACCTTGCAGCTTGAGAAGCCTTTCTTGTTCTATCCCCATCATTACAAGTGAGTGAACTGATGCTTTTCTCACCTCAACCTTGCCATCAAACATATCAATGGAGTGTCCTACCAAGCATTAATAACATTCCAAGAGCGGTAATATCATACCAAGCATTCCAGTAGTCGACAATGAAACCGTGATACAACACAACAAAAAGTAAAAGTGATACCACACAACAACAAAAAACGTGGGTTGAGTAGTCGACATTGCGTATGGTGGTTTATGCAAAAGTTGTTCTTGTGACTTGAATTTATTTTGTAATGTTGCACATTATCGGACTCATTAACAATGATTTATAAATCAGAAGAGCCACAAAACCTTCGGTACCTAGAAGCACAATGTCAGGCCTTGAAACCAACATTTAATTCCACAGTCAAATAGATGGGAAGGGTTGCGATAAAACTAGTTTGGAAGTCATAATGTTCTTCAGAGCCCTAACCAATGGAACTCAACTAAAGGTAACCAAATATCAGACCTCAGAGGTTTGGAGCTGTGAGCGCCTCTTCCTCTTCTTCAACACCACGAAGTGACTAGCGTATGAAGAGCAACTTTGAAAGTAGTGGAGTGGGGATATTAAGACAGTGGTATGAATGTGGAGGTAGTGCACTGTTGGGATATTAATATTGAAGGAACAAATTGTTGGGATATTAATACTGATACAACAGTGTGGAGTAGTACCATAGTGAGCAGGAAGAGAGGTGGTGGGATGCTAAAATATTACCAAACACATACCATTCAATAAAACTAATGTAGGGAACAAAAAACATAGCAATAGGCAAAGAGCATGACATACTCCAGAAATGGCAGAAGGGAGTTACAAAAAACTAATTTTGGGAGCTGACTCTAATACCATGTCAAGCCAGGAGGTAACTCCTCAAATGAAATATGTTTATTCATTGAAATTGTTCATATTCATATACATGAGGGAGTGACTCTTGGATTTCATCTCCCAATGAATCTTCTTTTTCCATTATTTATTATTTACACTATTTACAAATGTTTACCCAATCCCATGATTAGGTGTCAACACTTATCTATTAAAACAATTTTATAGATTAATTTTTTTTATGAAATATTAATATAATTTAATTAGATATTAGAAACCACGGATTAATATAAAATTTGTAATCCAAAATTTATGAAAAATCATTACTTAAATGATTCACAACCATGAAAAATCATTAACTCCCCATTAAAAGATCTCAAGAGTGAGACCTCATTCATAATACATACAAAATTAAACAATAAAAGAAATACCAAAAAATTTCCAATTAAGATGACCATTGAGGCATCCAATCTCAATCTATATAAACACTTTCATTTAAAATATTCTAATCAAACAATTTAATGATTTCCTACATCTTCGTATCAGTGATAGGAGTATAGATATATCATGAGAAGAATGTCATACGCAACTAAATATTTGGACTTCTTATCAACATATCTATTTCCAATTTTGTATTCTCTTTAAATATTCAACGACATTATAGATGTGGAACTTCTGTTTTTAAAACTTAGAATGTCACACATGTACATGAATAAAGTTTATAAATGGAAGAAGTATTTCAAGGTGAATAAATAAAAATCTTAAGATATTCAATGTTATCCTCTATCTGTGTTGATTATTTTTACATGAGGTATGGTTAGGTTTCACTTGTTTGAAGGTTACAAGTGTGACAAAATGCGCGGAAAGGGAAATATAGGCCAGGTGGAGTAGCGCTTATCAAGCCAAACAAATTTAGGATGATAAAGTAGAAGGTAAAACACTAAAACCAACTAAACAAGTCGGGCTTATCAAGCCAAACAAATTTAGGATGCTAAAGTAGAAGGTAAAACCCTAAAACAACTAAACAAATAGCGTCCGCACTCAAAACCAATTGGTCTATATCTTATATCTCATAATTTTTATATAGTAATGTTATTGTTGAAATTTTACAATGATTACTAAGGAATTTCTCTGTAAAAAATAGAGGAGAGGTTGTAAGTTTCCAATAACTTTATTTTTAAATAGTTTATTATATTAATTATTTAACCTCGATCTTTATTGAAATGAATGCATTTTCAAATTTCACATTTATTTAATATTTTAGTAAAAAAATAAACTATCTAAAATTCAATATTAAATTTTAAATAATTAATTTACAATTATTTAAAAAATAAAAAATATTCAAATTTTATCATTAAATTATAAATTTTTATTTTAAAATTTTCAATAAAGATAATAAATATGTAAATCTAATTTGATTTATAAATTTGTTAAATTTTAAATTTTTGATCTTATAAATTTGAAATTTATTAAATTTAACATTTTGATTTATAAATTTCAAATAACAAAAGAAGCTAAAAAATAATTGCCTCTTAAATCGCTACCAAATAATATTGTAAAAATCATTGAAAAAAATAACATTAAAAGCTTCCCCAAATATATACTTTTACTAGAGATTTTATACGAATATTTCTATTTCAAACACATGACGTAATTTTGAAACAAATCATAAATAAAGTCCATAACAACCTGCTTTTCAGAGATTATAAAGCAGTAGTCTATAATGCGACTTTTTGAAAGTTTTTCCGGCGGATTTTTCCGGTCAAAATCCGGCAGCAATTCATTGGAATCCCGAGTTTGATAGCTAGTTTCTGCACAATCAATGGCTCCCAAGGGTTTTTCAGGGCGCTGAATCCAAATATGCAGTTAAAAAAGCATTTTAACTGCTAAAAATCAAGATTTAACCTCATTTCTTCCACCGGATTCCGGTGAGGGAATCTCCAAAAAATCGCATTATAGACAACTCCCATTATAAATACTTATTACTCAATAACTATTTTTTGAATATTGATATTTTAACAAATTTCCCTCTGTTGTAAAGCCTTGCAAACTTTTAATTTTTAAGCAAAATTTTAACTTCCGAAAACTAAATGTCGACATTTTTCTCTTCCAACCATTGTCGAATCAAATAATTAAGTGAAACCATTCTAAGCTCGTATAATTCAAGAGCTACAATTTTGCGAGCCTTTATGTAAATTAAAAGTTAAATATTTTGGATTATTATAGTTGTTTATTGCGATATTTGTTTTTATAAACGAAGTCATCAAAAACTAAACAATATTCATTAAAACACTAGTGAAGGTTAAATGATAGATTTCAAGTTCTTGTAACATCCTAGTTGTTGTGAATATTTGTCAGTTGTTGTTGTTTATTTTTATCTTACGTCGCTTAATAACTCATGGTTTAGTCCAAAGACGTATAGTGAAATTTTAATGTTAAAAGATAATTTTAATTTGGAAAATAAATTATGATATGTTTTGGGAATGTTAGGAAGATATTAAAAAAAGAAAAATTCAAAGTGAGATAGTTAGCGATAGTTATATTTTGTCTTTTTAGAGATGGAAAAACCCCATCTAAGTGGGAGAAAGATCTAAGGATAGCAGGAGGAGCAGGCTCGAGGATGAAGAGAAAATAGTATTGGAAATTTGGCACTTTTCGCAGGACACTATGAAGGTTTCTAGGGCACTGCCAAGCTAATGTATTCTTGCGCTAGACATAGGGCAAGTGGAACCCTTGGAAACAATCTTTGAGTGGAGAATTCAGGGCACAATTTGTGTGGTCCCAAGTACCAAGAATAAACTATCTCAAAATTTGTTTTCTAAATTGTCTAGAAGAGAGAATGCTTGGGAGGCAATTAGACATAATTGTTAGTCTTATAGTTGGGTGGTGCGTTCTTTTCTAATTGTCTTTCTTAACAGACTAGATAGAGACACATAAATACCTTTGTGATGTTTTATTATTTTTTTTCTAAAACTTCGTTTTTTAATCTGAAAATAATTTTTTTTTTTTTTTTTTTATGGAAATTAATATTGTGATCAAAATAGAAATTCGTCATATCTTTGGTACAGAAATATTTTGGGAGTACTATAGAAAATTTAACTTTGTTGTTGAGAAAACAAGTCTCCCTAAATCTGAAATGAAAATGTTTTTCTTCTTATGGTTGCGTATGAAAAGATTGGTAACCCTAGAAGAAGTTAATCCGGAATTTTGATGTGTGAAAGGTATGAAAGCATGTATAAAATGTCGAGGGATATGTTGGTAATGGGGTTTATATATCTATATATATAATCTTATGAAGAAAACATAAGTAGAGATATTTGGGAAAGAAAACCTACTTAGAATTAAAAGGAAAACAATTTAAGAGGACTCATTCGTCGATTTATGTTATGCTTTAGGCCAAAAAATCGGAGCTTGTAGAAGCCAATCAAGAACCTGGACAAGAAACTCCTAAGTAAGCACCGTCAAGGTGGTGGGCAAGTCCGAGGTAACCGAGGTCTCTCCCATTATCAAGCGTTAAAAAAAGGACAGAAAAATTGAAATAACCGAAATCGACACTGTAAAAATATGAATATAAAATTTTAATCACAATCATGTATGGCTAGATAATAGCCTCGGTTCATGTTACAAGAACTAGAAAATAAATCAATTCATTTGAATCAAAATAAAATCGTCTAGTGCTAGGACCATCATATTCATTCAATGTATTAAAGCAACACTAAGAAGGAGAAATTCCTATGTTGCAAACAACCCATATTGCAGTTGTGGAAACTAAACAATTTAATTTTTCTTCCGCACGCTTAAATAGTTTTCTTAAAATTTCTGAGCTTTTACAAACAGAAGAGAAAAAAGGTCGTAGTAAATAATTCTTCCAATATTTTATTTATATCCAAGAACAGGATAAGTCAAGACCATCCAAAGAGGAATCCAAAATATAACATAAAAAATTGTGTAGGTCACCATTACTGTATAAATATTTAAAAGTACATCAAGTTAAAATGGTAAATGCCCAGAACTTGGGAAGTTGCACATTAGAAAAAAGAAAACTGACTCTTGCCTACATAACTCTAGCTGTGCTGCAAGATGCCAAGGAAAAATCATAATTGGAGCGTTAAAAATCAACGAGGAGTTACAAGTCGGTAGGGTTTCCTCAAATTGTGGGAAAACCATGTACGCTCTTTAGAAAACCTAAGCAAAAAACACTAGTTTAGGGAACGAGCCTTTAAGAACCTCATATGAGTTTGGAGAAGGAACAAGAACCTCGAAAAATAGAAAGATGGTGAGAATTCGTGTGTGAACCTAGTCGTGAGCTTTGAGTTATGAAATCGAAAAGTATGGTAGGAGAACCCAACTTGCAACAAGAAAACACCTAAATAGCCAAAAATTGAGGGTTTCAACCTCGATAAAGAAAAATAATAAAGTTAAAGGTGCAAACTAGGATTGTCACCTATGTGGTAATCAATGTCTCTGTGCTTAGTTTCAGAACCCTACGATGAAAGAACGATTCGTCAAAGGCGAAGAATAACGAATATATATATATATATATATATTATATATATTATATATATATATATATATAACCCTGAATGGAGATTGATTTAACAGCGAATACCTGTAGAAGTGCCTTCAATCCCCTTCCACTCCTCACTAGCAAATGGATGCTTGCAAATTCTGAGGATACCTTTGAATGTGGTGAGGATGGCATGAAACAATTCACTAGAGAAAGAAAAGTAGCATAAAAAGAAAGAAAATGTGCATAATTTTTATAACCGTAGGATCTAGGGTTACCACCTACAAACGATAAGTGATAGAAATGCGAGAAAATACTTTATGTCATTGAGGTAGGTTTCAGAAACAAAAACCCTAGTAAGAATGGAAGAATGAATGACCGACCCTCAAAGCCCTGAAGTGACTTGGTTAACCTCAATCGAACCTTAATAATATCTGTCATTCAACTCCGAATACATATAGAAGCGCCTTTAATCCCCTTCCACTCCTCCCTAGCAAAGGGATGATTCCAAATTATGAGGATACTTGTGAAAGTGCTGAGGATGGCATCAAACAATTCACTAGAGAAAGAACAGTAGTATAAAAAGAAAGAAAATGTGGAGAACTGTTACGAGTATAGGATGTAGAGCTACGTGCGAATGAGAAGAAACAGAAATGTGCGAAAATACTTAGTGCCATTGAGGTAGGCTGAAGAACTAGAAACCCTCATCAGAACAACAAAATGAATGACTCACCCTCGGAGGCCAGAAGTGAGTTGGTTAACATCAACCGAACGTTGATAATATTTTTCACTGGATTAAGTGGTGCAGAGATAGACAAAAGATATGAAACCAAGTACCCCACAAATGGGTGGCACATTTAATCAGAAGCACTCTTGTGAACCAGGAAATATCTTTACTGAGTAATTAAGCTAATGATCGAACAACTGGGCATTACTTCATGAACTAATAAGTGATAACTAAGGTGATTAAAGGGCATGCAACCCAATGGATAATCCCACCGCATGTTTATTAAAGAAAATAATGCGTAGTCCAAACTGATACATTATGCCTATTGCTAAAATGAATGATTATAACTTTGATATTGTATGGCGAAATTATTTTAACAGAAAGTTTTGACTGTGGTAAATCTGTTATGAGAATGGTAACTTCCAACATACAAGAAGTTTTTACAATTGGAGAGCTGGCAAAGAACATATGAAGAATATCAATGCAGCCTTAGAAGATAACCAGGTTGAATATCAACCCATAGTGATAGAACTCGAAGGTAAGGTAGATAATCATTATGTTTCTATTTATATAGATCCAAGTGCAAGCCTGAGTTATGTCAGTAGGAAAATAATAGAATTGTATCATTTGCAGGTGATTAAATCCAAACACCCTTGGGCCCTGCAACTAGCTAGTAAAGCTCAAAGGAGGGTGACTGCTAAGGTCGAGGATTGTCCTATTCAAATAGGAGGACAACAAATTAAAGTGTATATAAACATGTTACCCATAGGATCCTACGACGTGTTAATTGAAATGGACTCATTAGGAGGAATTGGTCGCTAGTGAATTGCAAGGATAAAATTGTTCTTTTTCTCGTTGAAGGAAGTATTAGGAAGGAAATTCAGGGTGTTAAAAGAGCCATTAAATTATGAACTACTACTAACCCATTAAGAAAATGTATTCAGAAAGGCTATCAAATTTATGTTGTGTAAGTGGGCTATAATAATTCGAAGGATAAGACAATTTCCTTGGAAAACTTGCTAGTTATTCAAGAAGTTACTCATATATTTATGAAGGAAATACCTGAGTTGCCACCTAAGTGAGACATTAGCTTTACCATAGAATTAGTCCCAGGAGAAGCCCCTGTATCAAGAACTCCTTATCATATGACTATACTCGATTGAACATAACTGAAAATGAAATTACAAGAGCTACTAGATAAAGGCTATATTTTCCCGAGTGGGCCACCCTAGGAAGTTACAGTATTATTCATAAAAGAAAAAATATGGTACTCTATGATTATGTATTACTTATAGACAACTTAACAAGTTAACCATAAAAAAGAAATACCCACTACCAAGAATTGATGACCTATTTGATCATGTTAGAGGTGTCAGTGTATTCTCAAAAATCGATCTACAATTTGGATATTATCATATACGAATAAAATAAGACAACATTTGTAAGAAATAATTTAGGACTTGCTATGACTACGATGAATTTTTTGTGCTACTCTTTGGGCTTACTAATGCCCCAACAACATTTATGAGTCTCATGAATGGTAATTTACATCCTTACTTAGATAAATTCATTTTGATTTTTATTGATGATATTTTGATTTATTCAAGGAAGTTGCAGGAACATCAGGAACATTTGAGGATTGTATTGCAAAAATTGCGAGAAAACCATTTATATGCTAAGTACATCAAATATGATTTTTATAAAGATTAGATCCATTACTTGTGACATATTATCTCATCTGAAGGTATTGTTGTAGACCTAGAGAAGATTGAAGCTATCATGAAATGACCTGTCCCCAAAAATGTTGCAAATGTTTGTTTAGTTGGATATTACTATCATTTTATAGAGGGGATTTCCAAGATCACTTACCCTACAACTTCTTTGCAGAAAAAAGGGAGAGCTTTCAAGTGGAAAAAAATATCAATGGAGTTTTGAACATCTGAAACATGTGTTGACCATAACCCCCATACTGAAATTAGCAGATCCAGGTAAAGAGTTTATCGTTTTCACAAAATGCATGCCAAGAAGGCATTGAAGTATTTTTGATGCAGGAAGTTAGAGTGATAGCTTATGAATCACACAAACTAAAAGATCATGAGCAATGATATTCTACTTATGACCTCAAACTAACTGCAGTAGTTCACTTTAAAAAGGTATGGAGACATTATTTATTGTGGAAAAAGTTTCTTTTATTGACTAATCATTATTGTTTAATGATTTTCTTTAATCAGACTAACTTAAATGTATGCCAAGCTAGGCGGGCTACTTTTCTAAGAGAATTCAACTTTGACATAAGACATCTTAAAGGGAAAGAGAATCATGTGGTTGATGCACTAAGTAGGAAACTACATTTTGTGTATGAGATTTATTATTTTCAATTCAAATCATTTTTTTTTTAGAAAATTAAGGAATCTTCCCATAAAGACCCTAAACACAAATTATTGTGGCAACAGACAAGTCAGGCATGAAGATATGGGAGACAATCTGATTTGGCATAAATAGTGATAATTTGTTAACCTTTAGAGGTAGGATATATGTCCCTAACCAAAACTTTATTAAGAAATTGATGTTGTATGAGTTTCATGGAATCCCATATCTTGCCTAATCTAGATATCAAAAGTTATTTTATGCAAACAAAAATTATTACTTCTAGCTAGGTATGAGGAAGGGCATTATTATGTATTTGGCTAAATCCCTAGAGTGGTAACAAGTTAAGGCATAACATCAACACCCTGCTAGTTTACTCCATCCACTACCCATCCTTGAGTAGAAATGGAACATAGTTACCTTAGATTTTATGACAGGTCTACCTAGATCTAAAAAGAGGAATGATTCCATCATGGTAGTGGTGGATAAAATGAGAAAAACAACTCATTTCATACCTTTAAAATCTACGTATAAAATTGTTGAAATTGTAGATACATTTATGAAGGAAATATTCTGGCTACATGTTATACCAAAGGTGGTGATTTTAGACGACGATGAAAAATTTACCTCAATATCCTGGAAATCCCAATTTACGGGTTTGGGTACACAAGTTCACTTCAGTATCATGTACCACCCATAGACTAATGGAAAGATTGAGCACGTTAATCAGGTGTTGGAGGATATGATAAGAATGTATTTAATGAAACAACCAACCAAGTGGGAGGAATACATCCACTTAGATGAATTCAGGTATAATAATAGTTACCATGAATCATTGGGAATAAGTCCTTTTGAAGTGTTGTATGGAGAAAACAAGAAGAATACCCATCAATTGGAACAACCATGAAGATAAATTAGTACTAGGACCTGATATGCTAGCCAAAATGGGACGAGCGCTGAAGAAAGTTTGTCAGAATTCAAAAGTTTCCCAAGATAGGAAAAAGGCTTATTTGTACAGAAAAGGGACCTATAGGGAGTTCCACATAGGAGCTCATCTCTATGTATGAGTTAAGCCAAGACGAAGTACCTTGTGGTGGGGCAAGTGTGCAAAATTAACACCCCAATATGGTGGACCTTTATAGATTTTGGAAAGGATTGGGCTTGTAGCATATCGATCTGCATTGCTTGGTCATATTGAGGTCCATAATGTGTTTCATGTTTCACTATCAATGAAATATGTATATGATCTTAGGAATTCCATTAACTAGAAAGATATACAGATAAAATTTAATTTTGCAATTTGAAATGTATGAAAGTAAATTGTAATTAATACAAACTAATGACAAGTTATGATTATGGTGCAGGTCAAACCGAATGGAGAGTTCTTGCTAGAGCCTGTATGTTTTCTGAATAAGAAAGAAATTTATTACTGAGGGTAGATATCACCCAGGTTAAATTGAAATGGAAGCAATTTAGCCTAGAAGAGGCCACCTGGGAAGACGAAGCTTTCATGTGAAAGGAATATCTTAGCTTGTTCCAAAGGGCTAGACTAATCGCCGAGGAAAGTGTTTACCACGAAGGGGGGAAGTTGTAGCACCCAAGATGCTGGGAATATTTGTTATTTGCTGTTGTTTACTTTTACTTTACAAGACTTAATAATTAATGGCTTAGTGAAGGTAATATCCCTCTATTGTTATTTTATTATTTGATTTGACTAGGGGGAATATTGGAATAAATATGTAAATCGATAATTATTCATAAATAAATGAGATGTATGTACTTGAGAATGAGATGCCTAGAAAAGAGATGACTGCCATGGCTTCATGATAATAATTCTAGATGAAATTCTAGATAAGCTTAAAGGATGGGAGAGAAAGATCAATTAATATGTTTAAATGGAAAAATATGCTAAATATGTAAAAATCCTGAAAGCTCCCTAGGAGAGAAAGGAGGGATTTTATGGAAAATCCTAGGCAAGTGAATAAGCTGCCACTAAAGGAAACCTTAAAAAGAAGGAAATGTATTAAATACCAATAGAAGGCATCAAGAGGGTTTGTTGATACTTGGGCAAGTTCATCTTAGCTCGAGGGTGAACTAGAGGAATTCAGTTCATGGTTGGGTGGTGAGCACAAGTGTTAAATTATGAAGTGAATTCCCTACAATGTTAGCGATAATATTATTGAAGATGTATTTCATTTATATGTGTCTTACTACATTAACTATGAAAAATTGAGTGTGGGTGTTGTAGTCAGCAACACTTGTTAACTTGGAATTGGGTGGTTTTGATGAAACCATTTTGTGACAACCCTCTGTCACTTAAACCTTGATTGTTTTGTCCTGTCACTATTTGTTGATCTGGGCATGCGAGGATGTGGATCATCGATGATTCTATTACTAGTTTTGCAAATAACTTTATTTTGATGATCCGAGAACTCCATGAGAACAGATTGTCCTTGGGAAACATTTTAAAACATGGTTACGTATTTTGATATAATTGACAGGTATTTTTCATTATTGATTTTCATGACAAATAATACACTTCAAAATCCGTGGATCACGCAAAGAACAATCAATTTAACTTTAATTTGAAAACTGAGTTTTGTTTTTCATGCTGCTACTATTGCTAGATAGTTTCTTTTTCCAGGTACTTAACTGTGGCACCTCTGACTTGTTTAACTGTGATTCCAACAAGTTGCTAACAATGTGTAATTCTAAATCATCGATAAGAAAGACTCCACCTAGAATAGCCATCCTTCAAATCGAAGTCCACATTGGCTATGGCAACACTCCATTTGAATTGCAGGGAGTTTTTACAAAATCTTGCATTAAAGGAATCAACAAAATCTCTGAAACCTCCATAATTTTTTGAAATCTTCCCATGACCAAGATAATTAGGGTGTGTCCACAAAAAAACCCCAGATCACAGATTTTTTGAAAGTTGCCTCCATCTCTTGAGAAAATGCACACAAATTTCGTTGTCTGATGACGCTGTGTTTTTTACCAAAAGTTTACCAACATCTTCACACTGTATCAAGGAGTAATCTTGTCCTTGTTCCTCGAACCGAGGTTTGCATTGAAATCTTCACAATAATCAAGAGAAGTTTCATTCTAGGATCTTTTATATTAGTACTTGCTCTTCCATATGTGAGACATTCCACACAAAGATTAATGAAAACAACAAGAACTAGATGTTCAACATATTTAGTGAGGTATATTTCTTCTTTTGTGGCTATTTCATCACCTCCAACAACTATGAGCTTTTGGCTTTTAAATAAACTATACTTTTCCTTTGCTCCAATATCCTTTTTCATGAGGAAACCTAACCTTTTGGTTGTGGCTCTCATTGCAACTATTAAACTATGACATTTGACTTCATGCTCATTGATTGGGATTGTAGAGGTTTGTTCTTCGTATTAACATGTCCTACATCTTCCTGGAATACTTCAGCACCCATGTTCTTCTCTCATTTTATTGGTAAAAGTTCAAGCAAATCATTAATTCTGATTTCTGGTTGGATTTTTCTTGCAAAATCTTTGACATTTTAATGGTGTAGAATTGAGCTACAACAAGATATATGTTACTATTTCATCACTATTTGATATATTTGTCTTTTTCATATTAATGATGACATACTACTTATATTTATGTTGTTATTTTTCATATTAATGATGATATAATACTTATATTTATGTTGTTACGAAGTGATGATAAAAGATATTTTGAAGCATGTCTTAAATTCTATATAGGTATAAGTAATTTGGTGCTTTACCCTTTATGTTGAACTTCAAGTTGTAGGGATGGTATCTTGTGTGGAAAGTTTTATTATTGTAGCAAACAACATTTTTAATTGGTATTCAATAGCGAGTTTTGTATGAGGTTCCCCAGATTTTGAATTATTTCAGAGTGAGAAATTCGCATCTCGCAAACTTTAAAGATTCTTTAAATTAGCACATTTTCCATATCACAAAATACAACCCATTGTCAACAGTCGTTGAAACTTGAAAATCCAAAAAAAATGCTAAAATTGAAATTCCAATTCAGTAAACTTTACCATATAATAGGTTGTTTAACATAAAATAATATGATTGGAGGTCCATACTGCACATCAACTACCAACTAGTATCTAATATGTTTATCAACTTTTACTATTTAAATCCAGAAATCCTACTATTTGAAGTCGTATGTTATTTTTAATTTTACTTTATTGATAAGCTTTTTGTAAAATGTAATCTGTGCTCCTTTTTTTTCTATATTACCTCTTTTTTCTATACTACTCTTTCTGTTTTTACTAATATTAAAAAATTTGCTTTGTAATATATAGCTTAATGGCTAGTTAAACTAAATATATATTAATATATTAAATAATTTCATATTAATATTAATTATTATAATAACAAATATATATTTATTAATTAATATATATATATATATAATAAATTTAAAATATAGAGTTATTGATACATTAAATATTTTAAACCTTAATATTAAATTTTATTCTTAAATTTCAATATAAAATAATATTATTATAAATTTATATATACTATATTTTACATTATAAAAATAATGTTAATATTATATTTACATTATAAAAAATAATATAGTTTATCCCAGTTCAGGAAGATGAGTTTTTAGGATAATATTTTTGACGCCCATGACAGTAATGACGAATTTGCATTTTCACGTAACTATAATATCTGTTATTGACATTTTTTTACTTTTATAACAATTTCATTATTATTTAATTTAAACCTGAAAATTAAATATTAAATTTATATATTGGTTTTATTTCATAATTTAAAATATATAAATTACAAATCTTCTTAATTTAAATGAAAAGACTCATAAATATTCATTCGAATTATTTGATAAGAAGTGTAAATACACTTTATTCACGTTAAAATTAATTGGTATAAATATTACAATTTGAGCAGAATAAATAGGGTATTATATAAATTTATTTAAAATTTTATGAACTTGTCTTCCAAGTAGTAAATAAAATATTTCAGCAAAATAAAAAGCTAGACAAGAATGTAGGATTAATTCGATTCAAATTAGACTTTTTTTTTAAGAACATTATAAGAAGTAAAGCCAAATAATTTATTTCTTACTAAATTTTCAGAGTATTTCATAATCCACTACTTAACTAAACATTAAATTAAAAAGAAACATAATAATTATTAAATAGTTTATTTTTGAAATTTAGTTAATATTTCATAATTTGTAAGATAAATAATAATGACTAATTGATTATATCTTGAAACTTGATATAACATTTAAGCTTTTGCAATGTGTATAAAAATGAGGTTGGAAGTGGACATAATAATTACTAATTGATTTTATATTGAGATTAGATTTCATATTTCAAAATATATAATTTAGACAGATTTTAGATTCGATTTAATATTTCAGAATATGTAGTTTAGACAGATTTTAGATAAAAATCATGCTTTATGTGGGCACAATAATCATTGATTGATTCTACCTTGAAACTTGAAGTGAAGTTCTGTTTATTATTAGATTTCATTTTTATAAAATAAATGTAAAAAATATTTGAAAAATTACAATTGAATGTGTTAAGTCAAATTATTTTTTATGTTAATCCAGTGTTAAATAAAATTATTTGTTTAACTGTTTTTATTAAATGCAAGTGTTTCCTGGTTTTGAAAAGATATTTAGTAATGTATTAATTCTATTATTTTATAAATTTATTAATATATTAATTTATAAGGTGATTAAAATCATACATCAGAATTATATAATTCTAAGCCATTATATCATTGTAAACCTTGCCAAAAAAAAAAGCCATTGGTATAAAGAAAATGTCATTTTCAAAATCCTAATGCCAAAAATTAGGAATGGATTTGTGAGGGATTTGTGAAAAAGTTAAGGCATAGCAGAAAACAAAATATATGTAAAGTACATAATACATATGGAAAAATATGGCAAGATAAATGGACGACACCCCTTTGGAAAACACATGTCCTAGGATATCACAAAATTTGAAATTTGAAATGTACGTGGCATAGTAAAAGCTCTTGGCAATGAACCAGACATAGATCTCCGAAGGGGACATACTTGTACTGTGTCAATGTATTTCCCGAACCAAGTCCCTCCTGCTCTCTTTTTGCCTGTTGACTTCGTCCCGTGCTCTCTTCAGCCTGTGGTCTTCCTTGGTAGCTTACAGGGAGTCATATTTCTTATCCTCACATATTTCTTATCTTCAAATATTGCAATGAAGCTCTCAACATGTCAAAAATTGGTTGCGAAGCTCCACAAAAGCTCTAAAAGCTTCAAAGTACCCGTTGAAACTCATGGCTGTTTTGGAGCGTCTCTGATCAGCACCCAAGCTCCTAGCAAAGGCAAGTTGGGGTACATGCTCTCCCATGCCTATGTTAAATATCACATTATTTTGGTGTCATTAAATATTTTTCATGAAATCTAAAATTAAGAGCATTTGAATAGTTTTTTAAGGTGGAAATAGATTCATCACCAAAAATCCTTGATGTACCAAAAATCTAAGAGATTCACAGCTATAACCTACATTTCCAAAAGTTTTTGCCAGATTTTTCCCAAAATCTTACCTGAATTTCTATTATCTATTTCTATTATCTTAAGCCAAAAAATTGTGATTTGGAAAGTTTATTTTCTTGCAATGGACCAAAATAAAAAGACAATAAACTAATAGGATGAACCCTCATTTCAAAAAACAACCCATATTTAACAGGCCACGCCCATGGATATGATCGGGCTATATATACCCACTCCTAAATAATATACTAATTTAAATGTAACAATAGCCCTATACAACCTAACCGCAATAAGTGAATAGATTGAGAAATAAATATCGCCCTTTCAAAAAGTCGTAACTTGCATAAGTATCGCCATTTCAAAGAGTCGTAACTTACTAGAAAGATATCAAGCCGCAACTTGGAATATGAGAACAATGACATTGCACTTTTTTATTCCATTCGTACAACTTGTTTCAATGGGGAGGTGACGTGATTCCAGTCAAACATTATGTATCGAATAACAGATCATATAATATTTATGCCGATGAAAGACAGATAATTAGATTGGAGGAACTCGCAATTTGCCAATGCAATGCGCGCCTTTTGCGACCAGCCTGTAAATCATTGAAATGCAAAGCTGGAATCTTCATAATTCACTCCATCCATTTTAGCATTTCTCTTTGTTGTTGGTAGAAAAATAAAAGAATCAAAACTCTCCGATTTGTCAAGTTTTTCCAACGCTCAAAACCCACCCGGATAAGTAATTGGAATAATCTTAACTCTTCCACTTGCTCTTTGGGCTATGAGTAAATTTGTTCTTCTTCCATGACAATACATTTACCAAGGCATCCCCTACACGCAATAATAATGTGAAGAATAAAAATAATACGATGGCCGTCTGACCACTCTTCGTCGTTGATAAGAACAATCGATAAGGTTCTTAGTTGAGCAAGAAATTGGCAAGTTGTTCAACAGCCTAACTGGAAAACGATGCGCATAAACAAAACAACCATTGAGGATGAGGGTCCAGTCCAGGCTAAGATAGTTGGTGCCCCTCATTTGTCCGGCCCGGGGTTTTTTTTTGGAGGGCAACAAATAACCAGTTTATGGGCATAAATGCCTGGCCGCAGTTCGATTTTGGCATGCCAGTAAGTCAAAGGGGACGGGACATATACAATCTCTAGGTATTTATGACCCATTGACAAACTAGTTATTTTCAACGCGAAATCTGATTATCTGATGCTTACGCTTTAAGTGCGTCTCTCTTCGTCAGAGACTCAAGCCAACTTTCCAGAAACCAGATGTGGGTGACCCTACGTCTCCTTTCTCGTATCCATGTAACGGAAACTGATTATCTGACGATTACGCTTTAAGTGGGTCTGTCACAGACGCAAGCCAACTTTCCAGAAACCAGATGTGGCTGACCCAACGTCTCCTTCCTCGTAACCATGTAATTAACGAAAACCAGTATCCAATGATTTGCTTAGAAAATAGTAGAAAGTTATGAATTTTATTTAACTTTAGTAAAATTTTTGGAAAATCTAAATTACGGCTATTAAACTTTCAGATTTTGAATGTACAGAGATTTGTAAAGGTACTAAATCCATTTTGATATAAAAACAACACGGTTATGGGAAAAAATGAACAAAATCAAATAACTTAGTGCGCTAATTTGTGACATCTGTGGTTACATTTGAGGTCATGCCGTGGGCGCGTGTCCTCATGTTTTGAGGTTATCCAAGAACAATGACGAAATCGCCGCATGCCACAGCTACCACACAGTTTCCGACAGCTCCGGCCTTAAATTGAGCGTGTCACATGATTCCCGTTGCCTCTTGACTATTGATGGTCTCTTTCTAAAGTTCTTTAATGGTTAAAATGACATTATTCCACTAGAATTTGGTTCTACCAGAAGATGGTGATATAATTTTGGTTAAGTTATAGTTTTTTACAATAATTAATATTAATATTTTGAAATTAAATATTAAAAGAAATAATTAACCGGATTTTATAAGTGATTTTAATTTTTGAGTGTAAATTTATGGATTTTTTTTTAGTGTAAAATTTGAGGAAAGGTTTGCATCTCGAGAGATTTGATCCATCTGGACGCTTGATATATCCTGTGTTAAAATGGATCTAGGCTGGTTTCACTTTTGTGCGGTCATACAAAATTCTTTGAACATTTAATTATGTTGATCATTTTAAATATGCTAAAAATTTTGTGAACATTTAATTATGTTGATCATTTTAAATATGTTAAATATGTCTAGCATTAATTTGGTCAAATTAATTTAAAATTTGCTTAGTTAGTTGGCGTTAATTTGGTCAAATTAATTTAGAATTTGCTTAGTTACGTCATTTTGTTGAGATGAGAGAAATTGTTAGTAACTTGAATGATGAAAAATGATGAAATACAAATTTTGAGTGCAAAGTGTCAATGTAACAATTTTGATAGATAGAAAATGTGAATACTAAGAATATAGTCAATTACAAACAATATGTATTGTAATCAATCTGAATCTACTTTCTTCTACTATCATATTGTCACACCTCAATCTGAAACTACATTATTCTATTGTTAGTATTGTCACACCTATTATTTTATCCATTTTCTCATATTGATCATATGAAAAGAGTAGATGGAATCATACACCATTCAAATATTTAACTCGAGCTACTGTAGTAAACAACATGCTTTGTCTCTGTTGCTCTCCAATATTAATAGTAGTTTTCTCCAAAGTCAATCATTGTGATGTATGGAGTGTTAAACCTCAAATAATTTTCAGTGGGAGTTATTTTCTATTATATGCAAATTAATTAACAATATTGAATAAAGGAAAATGAGAATAATAAGAATGTACCCAATTATAAATAGTTTATAGTTTCAAGAAGCAAACATTTCGGGTAAGCAAACATTTTATTTGAAATGAAAATTCAAGTATTGTATTTATGGTTGTAATATTTTTATGTGCTTACATTGAGAGTGTGTGTGAGTGTTTTGGGGGTGAGAAGGAGAGACAAGGGGAGATATAAATGGGGTGGAGAGAGGGAAGAAGAGAGAGGCAAAGATAGGGATGGAGGAAGATATATATATAATATATATTATATATATATATATATGGAGAGAGAGAAATGTTAAAGAGGGAGAGAAGGGGAAGAGAGAGAGAAGGGGAGGGGAAACGGTTGGACAGAGGGAGAGATAGATAGATATATAGAGAGAGTTTGTATGTTTAGGGGTTGAAATAAGGGGATAGAAAAGGAGAGACAATGTGAGATAGAGATAAGATGGAGGAGGTAGAGATGTGCTTATATGGAAATCAATGCACACAATTAATCTAATTACTTTGAAATTAATGTACATCATACATTTCTTTGCATCAAATCAGAAATCAACATCTACACTAAAACCAATACATCTAGTGCAAGCAATCAAATAGGATTAGAAATCAACATCTATATCGAAATCAATGCATCTAGTGCAAGAAATCAAATAGGATTAAAAATAAATATCTACATTGAAACCAATGCATCTAATGCAAGAAGTCAAATATGAGTAGAAATCAACATCTACATTGAAATCAATGCATCTATTGTAAGGTGTGAAATATGATTAGAAATCGATATCTATACTGAAATCAATGCATCTAGTGCAAGCGATTAAATAGGATTAGAAATCAATAGCTACACTGAAAGGAGTGCATCCCGTGCAAGAAATCAAATAGGTGTAGAAATCAATATCTATAATGAAACAAATGCATCTAATGCAAGCAATCAAATATGAGTAGAAATCAACATCTATGCTGAAATCAAAGCATCGAGTGTAAGGTATTAAATATGATTAGAAATCAACATCTACACTGAAATCAATGCATCTAGTGCAAGCAATCAAATAGGATTAGAAATCAATATCTACACTAAAGCCAATGCATCATATGAAAGCAGCCAAATAGGAGCAGAAATCAATATCGACATTGAAACCAATGCATCTAGTGTAAGGTATTAAATAGAATTATAAATCGACATCTACATTGAAATCAATGCATATATTGCATGCCATCAAATAGAATTAGAAATCAACAACTACATTGAAATCTATACACTATTTTAGTGAAAATCTAAAGTATTCATGACTTTCTAGATCTAGCTTCTATGTTTGTATTTGTCTCTGCAAGACTCTTTCTTCTTCCCTCTCTCTCTACCTTTCATTTTGTGTCTATCTACCTCCACCTCTCCCTCTCTCTCTTCCCTTACCTCTCTCCCACGTCTCACTCTATCTTCCTCTCCCCAACTTTGTCTATCTTTATCTTCTTCACTCTCTCCCCTTGCCATACATATTAATACCTTCCTCTCTCTATCCTTATTTGTCTCTCTATCTCAACCCCCTAAACATATGTCATGCTCTCTCTCTCCCCCCGTATCTATCTATCTATCCATCTATCTCCCCCTCTTCCTCTCTCTCTTTCTCTCTCTCCCCCATCTATCCCTCTTCCTCCCTCCCTCTCTTCGGCTCTCTCTTCTACCCCATCTATATCCCTATCTCCCATTGTCTCTCCTTCTCACCCAAAAAACATACACACTCTCTCTCCATCTCTCTCTCTCTCTCTCTCTCTCTCCCTTTCCACTCCCTTTGCACCTTTCTCTTTCTATGTCTTTCTTCCCCTTCCAACTCCATCTCTTTCTCCCCCTCTCTCTCTCCTCTCTCTCAAGTCCTCTCTCTTTTTCCTTCATTTCTCTGCCACCTCCCTCCCTCACTCCCCCCATCATACACACTCTCTCTCCACCCTCCAACTTTGTCACAATCTCCCTCCCTCTCTTTCCCCCTCCATATCTATGTCTCCCTATCTCTCTCTTCTCCTTCTTTCCCTATCTTTATCCTCTCCTTTTCGCTCTCTTCCCTCGGCTCCCCTCTCCCTCATTCCATATTCAGCTCTCCCTTGTCACTCCCACTTTATCCCCCTCCAAATCCATCTCTCTCCTTCCCTCTTCGCCCCTCATCTCTCTCTTCATTTCTATCTCTCATTGCGTCTCTCACATTTATGTGTATTTTCCACACTTTATTCCCCCTTCTATCTCACTCTCTTTCTTAAATATCACCCCATTGTATTGTATTTAATAAAGTATCTAAACTAATAAAATACATAATTGGTTGTAAAATATTAAACCTATATTTTGGATCGGTCATGTCAAAAAAATACAATAATAAAAAAGTTTGAAGAATCACACACTATATTTCCTCTATCATTGTTAATCACTTTTCTTTCTCGCTTCACTTGGATCCTTGGTTAAGGTGCATCTATCCTATTTCATTATAACATTATTTATATTATATAAATTAAAAGTATTCTCATTTTTCAATTTATTAAAACCTTCATTTAATCTCTATGAAAATATTGATAGTAGTCATGAAGATGGAGGGTTAAGATATACCTAAAAAGTAATTATAACCATTTCACTCTTAGATTTAATTAAAAAATGTTATAAAATTAAATTAAAATAAAATATTTGTATTTTTAAATAAGTTATTTTTTTGGCATGTCGTATTCATAAGACATGGTATTATAACAATTAAAATCCTAGATCCATAACATAATAATGAGTATCGAACTAAGTTGAAGTCGCCCACCTGTGTATACTAGAGTCCAATGTCCTGAGTTCCCTTCAAGTACTTTAGAACTCTTTTTGCAGTAGATCAATGTCCCTCACAAGGCTTTTTCATAAACTTGGAGAGGATTCGAACATCAAAGGAAATGTCTTGTCTCGTAGTAGTCACGTAGTTGATACTTCTTACAAGTTGTCTATACTTTGTTGCATCCTCAAATTATTTTCCTTCAATGGATGTGAGCTTTAAGTTTTTTTCCATTGGAGTAGTTAGAGGATTACATTCATCCATGCCAAACATGTTCAATGGATCTCCAATGTACTTATTTATAGAAGGGAATATAGACTTTGGATGTTGAGCTACTTCAATGACAAGATAGTAATGAACATAGCCCAAATCAGTCATTTCAAAACCTTTCCTCAATTCCTTCTTTATAGATGCAATGTAGCTTTCGTTGTTCCCTATCATCAAAATATCAGCTACATATACCAAAATATATACAACTGTTTTGCCAATTTTCTTGACAAATAGAGTTGCATCATCAAGATCATAATGAGTGAAATTGAGTTTTAGAAGATGCTCAGTTAATATTTCATACCAGGCTCACGATGCTTACTTGAGGCCATAGAAGGATTTCACAAGTTTTCATACCTTATGTTCAGGTACTTTCACAGCAAATCATTTAGGCTCAGACATAAAAACATTCTATTTTAAATATCCATTCAAGAAAGTAGTTTTTACATCCATTTGATGGACTTTCCAACCGTTTTGAGCTACTAGAGCAAAGAGTGTCCAAATGGTATCCCATTTTGGTGTGGGGAAAAAATTATCCTCATAATTGACCCCTTCCTTCTATGAAAAACCTTTAGCCATAAGCTCGACTTTGTGCTTGGCAAGTGAGCCATCAACTTTGTACTTGTTCTTGTATACCCACTTGTAGCCAATTGGTTTGGTTCCCAATGAATAATCAACCAACTTCCAAGTGCCATTTTTTATTAGGTTATCGTACTCCTTTTGCATCACTTCTTTCCATTCATCATGAGAAGTGACTTCTTTAAAGGAATTTGGTTCAAAATCTATAGAAAAATTCAGTTCACAATCATAAGAAACATCTATATCAATAGGCAAATCGGAATCATCTAAATCACCTCCATTTTTCCTTGTTGAATTTCTTGTTCCTGTCTCAGGATGAACACTTTCAAGTGTCTTTGTCAACCACTTTGGGGGACCTTTCTAAGATGGTCCAAGCTATGCAGTTGGTTGAGTTGGGACTCAATCAAGATTGAGTCTCCCAATTCTGTTAATCACATCACTCAAACTATCATCAGTGGTTGGAATTTCATGTGGGGGAGAGAGTGCTTTAGAAGAAAAATCCACATATTGATCCAGTATATGAATCCCCCCTTCAGTATGTGGAATATGATTACCAAATTCTTGAAATGATTTTTCATTTGTGAATTTATCTAAGCGACCAAGTTGCCACTCAACAACATTGTCACCTTTGAAAGATTCAAGAAAGATTACAAATCTAGATACAACAAATTTGTTATTAACTTCATCATAGAGACGGTATGCTTTGGAGGTGTTTGAATACCCAAATAAGATACACTTACGACTCCTTTCACCAAGTTTGTTTCTATGTTACCTTGCTATCAAGGCATAACAGGTGAAACCAAAGACCCTGAGATGCTTTTCCAAAGGAATGTGCCCATATCGCATTTCATAAGGAGTTTTGTTTCTAATAACATTAGATGGAAATCTATTCTTTAGATATACATCACATAGAATTGCATCAACCCAAAACATCAATTTTACATTCTTGAAAAACATCATCGAGCACACGATATTTAAGATTATCTGATTCATTCTTTCAGCTATTCCATTATGTTGGGGATTATAAGGCATAATTGTTTGATGTTTGATCCCATGTTGGCAAAGGTAGTTTTCAAATTGATTTGAAGTGTATTCTTCTCCATTACCAGTGTGAATATAGCCAATATGAGATTGTGAATCATTTTCAATCCATGTATGAAAGTTATTCAATGTTTGAAAAGCATAAGATTTTTTCTCCAATAAATAAACCCACCACATTCTGGTGTAGTCATCAATAAATATCACTGTATATTTATTTCCATTTGCATAAGGAACATGCATTGGACCGCATAAATCTAAATGAATGAGTTGAAGTTTTGTATGTGCTCTGGAATGTGAATCATGAAAAGGCTCTTTGCTATGCTTTCCTTAAGTGCAAGAATCACATTGATTAACTTTCCTAGGAATTGTAGCCAAACCAGTAATACCATTTTTCTTCAACAAGCGAAGGTTGTCATAGTTCAAGCATTGCAATGTAGCATGCCATAATAAACTTGATGGAAATGTACCTTCATCATAATAAGAATTGTATGAGAAATTTTGTGCACGAGAAGAGGTACCTTAGAGCTTGTGGAGAATTTCTTCTTCTATCCCCATCATAATCAGTGAGTGATCTGATGCTTTTCTCACCTCAACCTTGCATCAAACATATGAATGGAGTGTCCTACCAAGAATTAATAACATTCCAAGAGCGGTAATATCATACTAAGTGTTCTAGTAGTCAACAGTGAAATTGTGATACCACACAGAAAACAAAAAAAAACTTGATACGAACAACAAAAAAATATGGATTGACTAGCTGATAGTGCATATAGTGCTTTATGCAGAAGTTGTGCCTGCGACTTGAATTTATTTTTTAATGCTGCACATTATCGGACTCATTAACACTGATTTATAAATCAAAAGATCCACAAAGCCTTCGGTACCTGGAAGCACAATGTCAAGCTTTGAAACCAACATTTAGTTCAATAGCCGAACAGATGGGAAGGGTTGCGATAAAACTAGTTTGGAAGTCATAATGTTCTTCAAAGCCCTCACCAATGGAACTCAACTGGTAACCAAGAATCAAACCTCGAAGGTTTGGAGCTGTGAGCGCCTCTTCCTCTTCTTCAACACCACAATGTGAGCAGCGTATGAAGAGGAACTTTGAACGTAGTGGAGTGGGGATAATAACACAGTGGTATGAATGTGGAGGCAATGCATAGTTGGGATATTAATATTTAAGGCACATATTGTTGGGATATCAATACTAATACCACAGTGTGGAGTATTACCATAGTGAGCAGGAAGAGAGGTGGTGGGAAGCTGAAGTATTACTAAACACATATCATTCAATAAAACTAACATAGGGAATAGAGAGCACATCAACACACAAAGAGCATGACATACCACAGAAATGGCATAAAGAAGTTACAAAAAACTAATTTTGGGAGTTAGTTGTGAGACCATGCGAGGCCAAGAAGTAACTCCTCAAATAAAATATGTATATTCATTTATATTGTCCATATTTATATACATGAGGGAGTGGCTCTTGGGTTTTATCTCCCAATGACTCTTCCTTTTCCATTATTTATTATTTACACTATTTACAAATGTTCACCCAATCTTCATAATTAGGTATCAACAATTATTTATTAAAACAATTCTATAGATTAATTTTTATGAATTATTAATAAAATTAATTAGATATCAAAACTACTTATTAGTATAAAATTTGTAATCCAAAATTACTCATTAACTCCCAATTAAAATATATGAGACCTCATTCATAATACATACAAAATTAAACAATAAAAGAAATACCAAAAAATTTCCAATTAAGATGACCACTGAGGCATCCAATCTCAATCTATATAAACACTTTCATTTAAAATATTGTAAACAAACAATTGAATGATTTCGTACATCTTCGTTTGGACTTCTTATCAACATATCTATTTCCAATTTTGTATTCTCTATAAATATTCAATGGCATTATAGATTTGGAACTTTTATTTTTAAAACTTAAAATGTCACACATGGGCATGAATAAAGTGTATGATTGGAAGAAGTATTTCAGGGTGAATAAATAAAAATATTAAGATATTCAATGGTATCCTCTATCTTTAATAAAGTGTATGAATGGAAGAAGTATTTCAAGGTGAATAAATGAAAATCTTAAGACATTTATGGTATCCTCTATCTCTGTTGATTATTTTTTCATTAGGTATAGTTTTCACTTGTGTGAATGTTACACGTGTGAAAAAATGTGCGAAAAGGGAAATATAGGCCAGGTGGAGTCGCGTTTATCAAGCCAAACAAATTTAGGATGATAAAGTATAAGGTAAAACACTAAAACAACTAAACAAGTAGTGACTATCAAGCCAAACAAATTTAGAATGATAAAGTAAAAGGTAAAACCCTAAAACAACTAAACAAATAATGTCCAGACTCAAAACCAATTGGTTTATATCTCATACTTCTTATATAGTAATGTTATCGTTGAACTTTTAAAATGATTACTAAGGAATTTCTCCGTAAAAACAAATAATGTCCAGATTCAAAACCAATTGGTTTATATCTCATACTTCTAATATAGTAATGTTATTATTGAACTTTTAAAATGATTACTAAGGAATTTCTCCGTAAAAATAGAAGAGAGGTTTAAGTTTCCAATAACTTTATTTCTAAATGGTTTATTATATAATTATTTAACCTCGATCTTTAAAATGATGCATCTTCAAATTTCACATTTATTTAATGTTTTAGTAAAAAGATAAATATCTAAATTCAATATTAAATTTTTAAATAATAAATTTATAATTATTTAAAAATAAAAAATATTCAATTTTATCACCAAATTATAAATTTCTTTAATTTTTAATTAAATATGTTTTAAATTAAATTGTAAATCTATTTGATTTATTAATTTTAAATTTATTAAATTTAAATTTTAATTTATAAATTTCAAAATAGCAAAAAGAAGGTAAAAAAAATGCTTGCCTCTTAAACCGCTACCAAATAATATTGTTAAAATCATTGTAAAAAATAACACTAGAACCTTCCCCAAATATATTTTTAGTAGAAATTTTACTACGAATATCCCTTCTTAATACGAAGAATTAAGAGCAAAACAATTTAAGAGGACTCATTCGTGGGTTTCTGTTATGCTTTAAGCCAAAAAACCAGAGCTTGTAGAAGCCAATTCAGAACATGGACAAGAAACTCTTAACTAAGCACCGTCAAGGTGGTGGGCAGGTCTGAGGTAACCGAGGTCTCTCCCATTGCCAGGCGTTGACAAAAGGACAGAAAAATTGAAATAAACGAAATAGACAGTGTAAAATTATGAATATAAACTTTTAAGCACAGTCATGTATGGCTAGATAATAGCCTCGGTTCATGTTACAAGAACTAGAAAATAAATGAATTCATTGGAATCAAAATAAAATAATCTAGTGCTAGGACCGTCATATTCATTCATGTATTAAAGCAACACTACGAAGGAGAAATTCCTATGTTGCAAACAACCCATATTGCAGTGGTAGGAACTAAACAGTTCAATTTTTCTTCCGCATGCTTAAATAGTTTTCTTAAAATGTCTGAGCTTCTACAAACAGAAGAGAAAAAATGTCATAGTAAATAATTGTTCCCATATTTTATTTATATCCAAGAACAGGAGAAGTCAAGACCATCCAAAGAGGAATCCAAAATATAACAGAAAAATTTGTGTGGGTCACCATTACTGTATAAATATTTAAAAGTACATCAAGTTAAAATGGTAAATGCCCAGAACTTGGGAAGTTGCACATTAGAAAAAAGAAAACTGACTCTTGCCTACATAACTCTAGCTGTGCTGCAAGATGCCAAGGAAAAATCATAATTGGAGCGTTAAAAATCAACGAGGAGTTACAAGTCGGTAGGGTTTCCTCAAATTGTGGGAAAACCATGTACGCTCTTTAGAAAACCTAAGCAAAAAACACTAGTTTAGGGAACGAGCCTTTAAGAACCTCATATGAGTTTGGAGAAGGAACAAGAACCTCGAAAAATAGAAAGATGGTGAGAATTCGTGTGTGAACCTAGTCGTGAGCTTTGAGTTATGAAATCGAAAAGTATGGTAGGAGAACCCAACTTGCAACAAGAAAACACCTAAATAGCCAAAAATTGAGGGTTTCAACCTCGATAAAGAAAAATAATAAAGTTAAAGGTGCAAACTAGGATTGTCACCTATGTGGTAATCAATGTCTCTGTGCTTAGTTTCAGAACCCTACGATGAAAGAACGATTCGTCAAAGGCGAAGAATAATAATATATATATAATATATATATATATATAATATAACCCTGAATGGAAATTTATTCAACTGCGAATACCTGTGGAAGTGCCTTCAACCCCCTTCCACTCCTCACTGGCAAATGGATGCTTGCAAATTCTGAGGATACCTTTGAATGTGGTGAGGATGGCATGCAACTATTCACTAGAGAAAGAGAAGTAGCGTAAAAAGAAAGAAAACGTGCATAATTTTTATAACCGTACGATCTAGGGTTACCACCTACAAACGATAAGTGATAGAAATGGGAGAAAATACTTAACGCCATTGAGGTAGCTTTCAGAACCAAAAACCCTAGTAAGAATGGAAGAATGAATGACCGACCCTCAAAAGCCCTGAAGTGACTTGGTTAGCCTCAAACGAACCTTAATAATATCTGTCATTCAACTCCGAATACCTATAGAAGCGCCTGTAATCCCCTTCCACTCCTCCCTAGCAAAGGGATGCTTCCAAATTATGAGGATACTTGTGCAACTGGTGAGGATGGCATGAAACAATTCACTAGAGAAAGAACAGTAGTATAAAAAGAAAGAAAATGTGAGAACTGTTATGAGTATAGGATGTAGAGCTACGTGCCAACGAGAAGAAACAGATATGTGCGAAAATACTTAGTGCCATTGAGGTAGGTTGAAGAACTAGAAAATGAATGACTGACCCTCGGAGGCCGGAAGTGAGTTGGTTAACATCAACCGAACCTTCATAATATTTTTCATTGGATTAAGTGGTGCAGAGATAGACGAAAGATATGAAACCAAGTATCCCACAAATGGGTGGCACATTTAATTAGAAGCACTCTTGTGAACCAGGAAATATCTTTACTGAGTAATTAAGCTAATGATCGAACAACTGGGCATTACTTCATGAACTAATAAGTGATAACTAAGGTGATTAAAGGGCATGCGACCCAATGGATAATCCCACCACATGTTTATTAAAGAAAATAATTCATAGTCCAAACTGATACATTATGCCTATTGCTAAAATGAATGATTATAACTTTGATATTGTATGGCGAAATTATTTTAACACAAAGTTGTGACTGTGGTAAATCTGTTATGAGAATGGTAACTTCCAACATACAAGAAGTTTTTACAATTGGAGAGGTGGCAAAGAACATATGAAGAATCAATGCAACCTTAGAAGATAACGAGTTTGAATATCAACCCATAGTGGTGATAGAACTCGAAGGTAAGGTAGATAATCATTATGTTTCTATTTCTTTAGATCCAAGTGCAAGCCTGAGTCATGTCAATAGGAAAATAATAGATTTGTATCATTTGCAAATGATTAAATTCAAACACCCTTGGGTAGTGCAACTAGCTAGTAAAGCTCAAAGGAGGGTGACTGCTAAGGTGGACGATTGTCCTATTCAAATAGCACGACAACAAATTAAAGTGTATTTAAACATGTTACCCATAGGATCCTAGGACGTGTTAATCGGAATGGACTCATTAGGAGGAATTGGTCCCTAGTGAATTGCAAGGATAAAATTGTTTGTTTCCTCGTTGAAGGAAGTATTAGGAAGGAAATTCAGGGTGTTAAAAGAGCCATTAAATTATGAACTACTACTACTAACCCATTAAGAAAATGTATTCAGAAAGGCTATCAAATTTATGTTGTGTAAGTGGGCTATAATAATTCGAAGGATAAGACAATTTCCTTGGAAAACTTTCCAGTTATTCAAGAAGTTACTCATATATTTATGAAGGAGATATGTGAGTTGCGACCTAAGTGAGACATCAGCTTTACCATAGAATTAGTCCCAGGAGAAGCCCCTGTATCAAGAACTCCTTATCGTATGACTATACTCAATTGAACATAACTGAAAATGAAATTACAAGAGCTACTAGATAAAAGCTATATTTTCCTGAGTGTGCCACCTTGGGAAGTTACAATATTATTCATAAGAAAAAAATATGGTACTTTCTGATTATGTATTACTTATAGACAACTTAACAAGTTAACCATAAAAAATAAATACCCACTACCAAGAATTGATGACCTATTTGATCATGTTAGAGGCGTCAGTGTATTCTCAAGAATTGATCTACAATTTGGATATTATCATATACGAATAAAATAAGACGACATTTGTAAGAAACAATTTAGGACTTGCTATGACTACGATAAATTTTTTGTGCTATCCTTTGGGCTTACTAATTCCGCAACAACATTTATGAGTCTGATGAATGGTAATTTACATCCGTACTTAGATAAATTCATTTTGATTTTTATTGATGATATTTTGATTTATTCAAGGAAGTTGCAGGAACATAAGGAACATTTGAGGACTGTACCGCAAAAATTGCGAGAAAACCATCTATATGCTAAGTACATCAAATATGATTTTTATAAAGATTAGATCCATTACTTGCGACATATTATCTCATGTGAAGGTATTGTTGTAGACCTAGAGAAGATTGAAGCTATCATGAAATGACCTGTCCCCAAAAATGTTGTAGACATTTGTTTAGTTGGATATTACTATCGTTTTATAGAGGAGTTTTCCAAGATCACTTACCCTACAACTTCTTTGCAGAAAAAAGGCAGAGCTTTCAAGTGGAAAAAAATATCAATGGAGTTTTGAACATCTGAAACATGTGTTGACCATAACCCCCATACTGAAATTGGCAGATCCAGATAAAGAGTTTACCATTTTCACACATTCATGTCAAGAAGGCATTGAAGTATTTTTGATGCAGGAAGTTAGAGTGATAGCTTATGAATCACACAAACTGAAAGATCACAAGCAACGAGATTATACTTATGACCTCAAACTAACTGAAGTAGTTCACCTTCAAAAGATATGGAGACATTATTTATTGTGGAAAAAGTTTCTTTTACTGACTAATCATTGTTGTTTAACGATTTTCTTTAATCTGACTAACTTAAATGTATGCCAAGCTAGGTGGGCTACTTTTCTAAGCAAATTCAACTTTGACATAAGACATCTTAAAGGGAAAGAGAATCATGTGGTTGATGCACTAAGTAGGAAACTACATTTTGTCTATGAGATTTCTTATTATCAAGTAGAATCATTTTTTTGAGAAAATTAAGGAATCTTCCCATAAAGACCCTAAATACAAATTATTGTGGCAACAAAAGAGTCAGACATGAAGATTTGGGAGACAATCTGATTTGGAATAAATACTGATAATTTGTTAATCTTTAGAGGTAGGATATATGTCCCTAACCAAACCTCTATTAAGAAATTGATGTTGTATGAGTTTCATGGAATCCCATATGTTGCCCAACATAGATATCAAAAGTTATTTTATGCAATAAAAAACGATTACTTCTAGCTAGGTATGAGGAAGGGCATTATTATGTATTTGGCTAAATCCCTAGAGTGGTAACAAGTTAAGGAAAAACATCAACAACTTGCTAGTTTACTCCATCGACCACCCATCCTTGAGTAGAAATGGAACACAGTTACCTTAGATTTTATGACAGGTCTACCTAGATCTAAAAAGAGAAATGATTCCATCATAGTAGTGGTGGATAAAATCAGAAAAACAACTCATTTCATACCTTTCAAATCTACGTATAAAATTGTTGAAATTGTAGATATATTTATGAAGGAAATATTTTGGCTACATGTTATACAAAAGGTGGTGATTTTAGATGACGATGAAAAATTTACCTCAATATTTTGGAAATTCCAATTTATAGGTTTGGCTACACAAATTCACTTCAGTATCATGTACCACCCATAGACTAATGAAAAGATTGAGCACATTAATCAGGTGTTGGAGGATATGATAAGAATGTATTTAATGAAACAACCAACCAAGTGGGAGGAATACATCCACTTAGATGAATTCACGTATAATAATAGTTGCCATGAATCATTGGGAATAAGTCCTTTTGAAGTGTTGTATGGAGAAAAGAAGAAAAATACCCATCAATTGGAACAACCATGAAGATAAATTAGTACTAGGACCTGATATGCTAGCCAAAATGGGAAGAGCGCTGAAGAAAGTTCGTTAGAATTCAAAAGTTTCCCAAGATAGGAAAAAGGCTTATGTGTACAGAAAAGGGACCAATAGGGAGTTCCATATAGGAGCTCATCTCTACGTATGAGTTAAGCCAAGAGGAAGTACCTTGTGGTCGGGCAGTTGTGCGAAATTAACACCCCAATATTGTGGACCTTTATAGATTTTGGAAAGGATTGGGCTTGTAGCATATCAATATGCATTGCTTGGTCATATTGAGGTCCATAATGTGTTTCATGTTTCACTATCAACGAAATATGTATATGATCTTAGGAATTCCATTAACTAGAAAGATATACAGGTAAAATTTTGATTTTGCAATTTGAAATGTATGAATGTAAATTGTAATTAGTACGAACTAATGACAAGTTATGATTATGGTGCAACTCAAACCGAATGGAGAGTTCGTGGTAGAGCCTGTATGTTTTCTGAATAAGAAAGAAGTTTATTACTAAGGGGAGATATCACCCAGGTTAAAGTGAAATGGAAGCAATTTAGCCTAGAAGAGGCCACCTGAGAAGACGAAGTTGTCATGTGAAAGGAATATCCTAGCTTGTTCCAAAGGGCTAGACTAATCACCAAGGAAAGTGTTTAGCACGAGGGGGGGAAGTTGTAGCACCCAAGATGTTGGTAATATTTGTTATTTCTTGTTGTTTACTTTTACTTTACAAGACTTAATAACTAATGGCTTAGTGAATGTAATATCCGTCAATTGTTATTTTATTATTTGATTTGACGGGGGGGAATATTGGAAGAAATATGTAAACGGATAATTATTGATAAATAAATGAGATGTATGTACTTGAGGATGAGACGCCTAGAAAAGAGATGCTTGCCATGGCTTCATGATAATAATTCTAGATGAAATTCTAGATAAGCTTAAAGGATTGGAGAGAAAGATCAATTAAGATGTTTAAATGGAAAAATATGCTAAACATATAAAAATCCTAAAAGCTCCCTAGGAGAGAAAGGAGGGATTTTATGGAAAATCCTAGGCAAGTGAATAAGCCACCAGTAAAGGAAACCTTATAAAGAAGGAAATGTATTAAGTACCAATAGAAGCCATCAAGAGGGGTTGTTGATACTTGGGCAAGTTCATCTTAGCTCCAGAGCGAACTAGAGGAACTGAGTTCATGGTTGGGTGGCGAGCACAAGTGTTAAATTATGAAGCAAATTCCCTATAATGTTACTAATAATATTATTGAAGATGTATTTCATTTATATGTGTCTTACTATATTAACTATGAAAAATTGAGTGTGGGTGTGGTAGTTAGCAACAATTGTTAATTTCGTATTGGGTGGTTTTGATGAAACCATTTTGTGACAACACTGTGTCACTTAAACCTCGATTGTTCTGTCCCATCACTATTTGTTGATCTGGGCATGCGAGGATGTGGATCATCGATAATTTTATTACTAGTTTTGCAAATAACTTTATTTTGATGATCCCAGAACTCCATGAGAACAGATTGTCCTTGGGAAACATTTTAAACCATGGTTACGTATTTTGATATAATTTACAGGTATTTTTCATTATTGATTTTCATGACAAATAATACACTGCAAAATCCATGGATCACGCAAAGAACAATCAATTTAACTTTAATTTGAAAATTGAGTTTTGTTTTTCATGCTGCTACTATTGCTAGATAGTTTCCTTTTCCAGGTACCGAAGTGTGTCACCTCTGACTTGTTTAACTGTGATTCCACCAAGATGCTAACAATGTGTAATTCTAAATCATCAATAAGAAAGACTGCACCTCGAATAGCCATCCTTCAAATCGAAGTCCACCTTGGCTATGGCAACACTCCATTTGAATTTCAAGGAGTTTTTACAAAATCTTGCATTAAAGGAATCAACGAAATCTCTGAATCCTCCATAATTTTTTGAAATCTTCCCATGACCAAAATAATTAGGGTGCGTCTGCAAAAACACCCCAGATCGCGGACTTTTTGAAATTTGCCTCCATCTCTTGAGAAAATGCACACAAACTTCGTTGCCTGATGACCCTACGTTTTTTACCAGAAGTTTACCAACATCTTCACATTGTATCAAGGAATAATCTTGTCCTTGTTCCTCGAACGGAGGTTTGCATTGGAATCTTCACAATAATCAAGAGAAATTTCATTCCAGGATCTTTTATAGTAGTACTTGCTCTTCCATATGTGAGCCATTCCGCACAAAGATTAATGGAAACAACAAGAACTAGATGTTCAGCATATTTAGTGAAGTATATTTCTTCTTTTGTGGCTATGTCATCACCTTCGACAACTGTGAGCTTTTGGCTTTTAAATAAACTGAACTTTTCCTTTGCTCCAATATCCTTTTTCATGAGGAAACCTAACATTTTGGTTGTGGCTCTCATTGCAACTATTAAACTATGACATTTGACTTGATGGTCATTGATTGGGATTGTAGAGGTTTTTTCTTCATATTAACATGTCCTACATGTTCCTGGAATACTTCAGCACCCATGTTCTTCTCTCATTTTATTGGTAAAAGTTCGAGCAAATCATTAATTCGTATTTCTGGTTGGATTTTTCTTTTAAAATCTTTGAAATTTTGACTGTGTAGAATTGAGCTACAACAAGATATATGTTACTATTTCATCACTATTTGATTTATTTGTCTTCTTCATATTGATGATGACATACTACCTATATTTATGTTGTTATGGAGAGATGATGGAAGAAATTTTGAAGCATGTCTTAAATTCTATATACGTATAAGTAATTTGGTGATTTACCCTTTATGTTGAACTTCAAGTTATAGGGATGAGATCTTATGTGAAAATTTTTATTACTGTAGCAAGCAACATTTCTAATTGGTATTCAATAGCCACTTTTGTATGAGGTTCCCTAAAGTTTGAATTGTTTTAGAATGAGAAATTCACATCTCGCAGACTTTAAAGATTCTTTAAATTAGCACATTTTCCATATCACAAAACACAACCCATTGTCAACAGAAGTTAATACTTGGAAATCCAAAAAAAAATGCTAAAATTGAAATTCCAATTCAATAAACTTTATCATATAACAAAGTTGTTTAACATAAAATAATATGATTGGTTCTGTAACATAAAATAATATGATTGGTGGTACATACTGTAAATCAACTACCAACTAGTATCTAATATGTTTATCAACTTTTACTATTTAAATCCAGAAATCCTATTTGAACTTGTATGTTGTTTTTACCTTTAATCTTAAAATTTTCACTTTATTATAAAGTTTTTGTAAAATGTAATCTGGGCTACTCTTTTTTCTATACTACTCTTTCCGTTTCTACTAATTTAGGAAATTTGCTTTCCAATATATAGCGTAATGGCTAGTTATAATAAATATAAACTAAAATATATATTAAATAATTAAATAATTCATATTAATATTAATATTATAATAACAAATATATATTTATTATTAAATATATATATAATAATAAAAATGTAAAATATAAATTTATTATTGATACATTAATATTTTAAACCTTAATATTAAATTTTAATATTTTAAATTTCAATATCAAATAATATTATTATAAATTTATATATTTAATCATAATATTATTATAAATTTATATATTTACCCATAATGTTATAAATATTATATTTTTACATTATATAAAATAATATAGTTATCCCAGTTCAGCAACATGAGTTTTTGAGCATTTAGGACGTGCAACAGTCAATATACTGAGAAGGAGAAGAGCCGAAGATGAACCCTAAATGCATCGCCGCTGCCGCCTCCTTGCTCTCGGCCACCGTCTGGCCTCTACTTGGCCCTGACGTTGAAGGGGAAGCTCGATACAGTCAAGGAATGTTGGTCCATTTCTTCATTTCTGATATGCAGGTCCTCCAATATTCTTTGAAAGCTCCCCTCGCTCTCATTTTTCTCGCCTTTGGCACTGGGGCAGCTAGATCCTACTGCTACATCTCATAACAACCACCCCATCGGATTCGAGATGCATTGGCTAAGGACGAATACGCAGAATTTTCTCTCGTTTCTCCTCAGACGGTAGCTCGTGGGAAGAAATTCTCTGTGCTGGAAGGATGCACATTTCTATCAGTACCTTCTCTGTCCCCCCAGAATAGCTGATACTCTGTTCTTGACCTTCAAAATTTTTTAAGTTTCCTGAATCCACCTGGAGGAAACATCTCGAAGCTCTTTTGGATGGAACACAATTACAGATTCAGGGACCTTTCGACTTTCTCCTCTTCTCGTCACAAACCCCTACGGCAAGTTCAAGAGGAGAAGGCCCTTCAAAGCTCCAGCCTCATCTCGTCTTGGATCTGCAAAGGAAAGTAGAACCATGATCTTTCTGCCACATTCCAGATCCAGATCAGGCTCATCTATGGAAAAACTCTGCTACAATGGGTGGGCTTGTCGGATCTTTTGCAGGACCTCAAGCATGCTCTGCATCTCAAGTTGGGGATACCCTTTGCAGCTCAACGGCTTCTCCACGAAGGTAAACAACTCAAGGATCATCTCCCCCTGTCTTTTTACAGCATTAAGAGAAATACATCCATTACTTTTACTCTTCGTTTGAGAGGGGAAGTTGTAGGAGAGTCATCCTCTGCTAAAGCATCTTCTTACAAAGAAGCTGTCCATGCTCAGATGCCTAAGAAAACAGCTCCACTAGCTCAGGCTCCCAAGCCTTTTCTAGTGGACAAACTGGAGGAAACCCCCTCCATTGAAATCATTCATCCAACGCTGGATGAGAAAACCCAAAAGTTTGCAGATCATGCTATTATTTGCAGGTTCAATGGGCTATGGCCACGCACAACAGACCTCTACCAATGGCTTCACTCTAACTGGAACAACAATTGCAAGGTGCTGTTATGCTCAAAGGGCTTCTTCATTGTAGTGTTTGCTTTTGTTGAGGTTTACAAAAAAGCTTTAACTGCAGGCCCATGGTTCTGGGGCTCAGCAGGTTTATTCCTTACCCCTTGGTTCCCAGATTTCGATCCTGCTACAGCAATCATGACCAAGCTCCCTATCTGGGTCAGACTTCCAAATCTCCCGGCACACCTTTGGCATTTTGCTGTATTCCAAGAGATTGGCAACCCTCTAGGCTGCTTGCTAGACACAGATGTCTCTAGAGGAGAAAAGGGCCTATACACCTTTGCCAGAATCTGTGTAGAAATATATATGAGCAAAGGTCTCCATGAACAGATCAATATCAAAATTGGAGACTTCCATTGTACTCAGACCTTGGATTACAAGAACACAGCCTTTCGCTACCAAAACTGCCATCACACAAGGCACCTTCAGAGTTCTTTTCCTACGATGGCTGCCCAAAAGAAGAAAGTCAACCCCAAGCAGAAATCCAAAACCTGGAAGCCTCATGATGCTCCCCCCATGGATGACTTTGATTTCAGTTCGAATGAAGAGGAAGAGGATGCGGAAGGAATGGAAGCAAAGCTGGCACAGGATCTGCCCTCGGCTGATCCTAAGGATTTGTCTATCCCACCAATCTCACAGAAAAGAAATCATGAATCCTCCACCTCGGACTCCGACAAGGAGTCCTCCCCGTCAGCACCGCTCAGCTTGCAAATCATGCTGGTTCAGCGGATTCCTCATGATTGGGTCAAAGTTGGTAAAAAGAAAAGGAAAAAATGCCGAATAGTTGATTCTACACATGTTGGGTAGAATCCCTTGTTATGTTCTTGCTCCTCTAATCTTCTTGTTTCTTCTCACTTAGTTCAACTCTCTTCTCTTCTTCTTTTAGGGGCCGAGGTGGATAGCCTATCCTTTTCGGCAGCCTATGTTCTTGCATCTCTTGGTTGTAACTTCTTATTGTACCATACGTCCTCTTAATAGAATTAGTTTTTAATGAGAAAAAAAACATGAGTTTTTAAGGATAATATTTTTCACGCCCATGACAATAATGACCAATTTGCATTTTCACGTAACTATAATATGTTATTGACATTGTGTTGCTAAGATAAAAGTATATACTCTTATAACAGTTTGATAATTATTTTATTTAAACCTAAAAAATTAAAATATTAAAATTTACATATTTGTTTTGTTTCATAATTTAAACATATTAAAGTACAAACCTTAAATTTAAATGAGAAGACTCATAAATATTTCATCTAATTATTTGATAGAAGTATAAAATACACTTTATTTCACATTAAATTAATTGGTATAAATGTTGCAAATTTATATCTCTCATATATCTTTTTAATTATAGATTGCAAAATAAAATTTTGCACTTCATAAGATGCATATGTAATAAAAGTCACGCCCATGACAGTAATGATCCATTTGCGTTTTCACGTAACTATAATATGTGTTATTGACATTTTTTTGCTAAGATAAAAGTATATACTTTTATGACAGTTTCATAATTATTTTATTTAAACCTAAAAAATTAAAATATTAAAATTTACATATTTATTCATAATTTAAACATATTAAATTACAAACCTTAAAATTAAATGAGAAAACTCGTAAATATTTCATCTAATTATTGGATAGAAGTATAAAATACACTTTATTTTACATTAAAGTTAATTAGTATAAATGTTACAAATTTATATCTCTCATATATCTTTTTAATTATAGATTGCAAAATAAAATTTTGCAATTCATAAGATGCATATGTAATAAAGGAAAGAAATTTAACTACTCAATATTTGAATATGTATTTAAAGTCTTTTGAGGACCTACATTTTACTTTTCAAACATGTGTAAGTGCTTGGAGCCGAGGTTTTTGACTATAAAATGGTGTAAAATGCATGTGTAATGTATGTGTATTTTTTTTCTATAAATATATGAACTTGTATTCTAACTAGGTATATAAAATATTTGAGCAGAATAAATAGTGTATTATGCAAATCCATGAATTTGTCTTCTAAGTAGTAAATAAAGTATTTCAGCAGAATAAAAAGCTAGACAAGAATGTAGGATTAATTCCATTCAAATTAGTTTTTTTTTCTTTTTTCTTTTAGAATATTATAAGGAGTAAAGTCGAATAATTGATTTCTTACTAAATTTTAAGAGTATTTCATAATCCACTACTTAAATAAACATTAAATTAAAAAACATAATAATTATTAAATAATTTATTTTTTGAAATTTAGTTAATATTCATAATTTGTAATATAAATAATAATGACTAATTGATTATATCTTGAAACTTGATATACCATTTAAGTTTTTGCAATGTGTATAAAAATGAGGTTGGACGTGTACATAATAATTACTAATTGATTCTATATTGAGATTAGATTTGATATTTCAAAAATATATAATTTAGACAGATTCTAGATTCTATTTAATATTTCAGAATATGTAGTTTTAAACAGATTTTAGATAAAAATCATGCTTAATGTGGGCCAATAATCATTGATTGATTCTATTTATTATTAGATTTCTTTTTTATAAAATAAATGTAAAAAATATTTGAAAAATTACACTTGAATGTGTTAAGTCAAATTATTTTTTATGTTAATAAGTGTTAAGTAAAATTAATTGTTTAACTGTAAATTAATTGTTATCTGTTTTTATTAAATGCAAGTGTTCCCAGGTTTTGAAAACATATTTAATAGTGTACTAATTCTATTATTTTTATAAATTTTATTAATATATTAAAATCATAAATGAGAATTATATCATTCTAAACCAGTATAGCATTGTAAACATTGTGAAAAAAAAAGCTTCATTTTCAAAGTCCTAATGCCAAAAATCAGGAATGGATTTGTGAGGGATTTGTGAAAAAGTTAAGACATAGCAGAAAACAAAATATATATAAAGTACATAATACATATGGAAAAATATGGCAAGATAAATGGACGACACCCATTTGGAAAACACGTGTCCTAGGATATCACAAAATTTGAAATTTGAAATGTACGTGGCATAGTAAAAGCTCTTGGCAATGAACCAGCCATAGATCGCCGATAGGGACATCCTTGTACTCCGATAGGGACATCCTTGTACTGTGTCAATATATTGCCCGGACCAAGTCCCTCATGCCCTCTTTCGCCTGTTGACTTCCTCCCATGCTCTCTTCAGCCTGTCGTCTTCCTTGTTAGCTTAGTGGGAGTCATATCTCTTATCCTCTAAAATTTTTATATATTTTACCAGAATAAGAAAGATAATTGAAAATGAAAAAACTATATATTTAACTCTTAGGATGTGTAGGAGAAGAGAACAAGTCATGTGCCTGTGGAATACAGCTCAACAAATGGTGAAATTAATTATATGTCTGAACTCTCTGTTTCAGTGGTCGAAAGGCATTCTTCTTTATGGCTTTATGCAGATCTCATTCCCTTGGAAACCTGGAAAGATAAAACTCAAAGAATACTGAAAAAAAGGGCAGAAATCACTATTCAAAAGTTTGGAGTATTTTTAATGCTGCTTGTGGCGCTATATACTGAAACGAAAATAATTCGCTAAGGGATTCAACCCGAAATCTTTTGCTAAAAATTTGTGTGTTTGTCACATTCATGCTAGATTAGAAATTAAGTTAAGAGAGCAGCTCAAAAGAGATTGTTTCTCGGCGAAGAAATATTTTTGTCACAACTACCATCAATCTCGGCCAAGAAATATTGTTGTCACTATTATTTGGAATTATGTAAAATCCTAATGTGGCCAGGCTTGATGATGGATGAGGTGAGGGGTAGAACAAGGCAAGTGGTTAAATCTATTTAATGTTTTACATTAAACCTAAAATCGAAAAGGGACATATTAAACCCAAGTTTAATATTAAACTTAAAAACATTAAAAGACACCTATATTATATAATCTAAAATACGCACAGATATAAACCTAAAACGCGCATCTATTATATATTGTATTAAAACCTAAACCTAAAATTACTTAAAATTACTTACCGAATGCCGCACCAAGGAAGATTGATGCCATTAGAACACGGGCGTTACAGCGATGGTCGCGCCCACGTTACATGTATGGAGGCCCGTTTCATAACGTAAAGTCGACAACCAGTTTCAATGTGGTCTTTTATTTTTATTTCTAGTTTTCGACATGGTTTTATTATTATATATATATATATATATATATATATATATATATATATAATATTAATTGATTTTAAATATATAAGGAAGTTATCAATTACAATTCCTTTAATTAATACAGATACAGTGACAAGTATAAATATATTAACATCTTCAAATTAAAATCATCTCATAAAAAAATTAAATCATCCCATCAAAAAATTAATTATCAAATAAATTAAAATTACCCAATTCCAAAGGGCCGTACAAACATAATTATATTCATTATTTCCGTTTAATGAAAAAAAAACATCATTTGCCTGAAAATTTTATTGGCATATATAGTTACATAAAAATAATTTTCATAAAGAATTCGGTAAATCTCAATTATATATTCAAACTAATTTGCTCACACAGTTAGTCATTCATTTATGCTATGTGTCTTGACTTTACTTTTTTGAATGTTTGATATTTTTGAATGTTTGAGTCATGAAAAATGTTTGATATTTTTTAAATGTTTGAGTCATGAAAAATGAATTTAGTAGGAATATAAATTGAGTTTTGAAAACTGAATTTAATATGAATGTGAATTGTATTTTTAAGTACTTTTCCTTTTTCTATAAGTTGTAGATATCCTAAAGTACCAACTTTTGATAAACAGTGTTTTTCCCTATAGGTTGTAGTTATCTTGATGTGTTCGACTTTTGGTTGAGCATGTATATTAATCAAATTTATGAAAAAATAAAAATGGTATTGTCATCAACTTTATAAAAAAATTCAACATAAAGATAGTTGTATTTTTTATTGGATATATTTTAAATTTAAAAGTTATAATAGATATATTTTAATTTAAAAGTTATAAAAATATTATATCAAAGTAATCCCTTCAATTCTATTAAAATTTAAACTAGAATATATTATGTGATTCTAAATATAACTTATAATAATTTTAAATTAATAATTTTTTATCACGTCTAGATTAATTCATTTATCCTTAAATCACAATAATAATAATTTTTATTTATAACAAAAATAACAGAAAAACATATAATATTTAAATAAACCGTAAAAATAAATATAAAACGTTATCTTAAAAAAGCCATCATAAAAAAATTGATGTGCCTGACAAATATGTAGCATGGCGGGAGACATGTCGTGAGCCATACGATCCTTGGCCGGCCGAATAGAACGCAACATATGATGTATACGCAAATATTTAGATGATATGTTGAAGGGATTGTTATTTTTGGATGGTAAGTTTAGGGGATTGCTAATTTGAAGGATGAAATTAGTGATCAGTGCCTTGTCATAGTGAAGAGTGCAGCGTTCACCCACTTCGTTCTATCATGAATTTGATTGACATCGGATAAAGCAGTTCGTTTTTTTCGGCGGCTCAAACTTGTTTTGTGTCATAAGGAGATGGTTTGGTTTGTAAGTTCGGAAAATATCAGAAATCATGTAGTTTTATGATTTACTTACAGTGTTATTTTTTTACGCTCATTATATTCTATGTTATTAAAGTTTTTGGTGCGCGGGTATTTCTGGTCGGTGGGAACGAGTATCTATAACGGTGGGAAATTTTGCCCAAATTTATCGGAAACACTAAATTGAGAGTAATATAAATATTTAAAATTTAATATATATTAAAAAAAAAAAATTAATTTGTTTCCATCCAAAATTTGTTAATGAAATTCTATTTTGGAAAGAAATATGTAAAAGATTGAACTTTGAAACACTGCAAAAGAAAAATCAAAATATTACTCTATCAACAATTTACTAATTAAATTTCTTTTTGAACAAAGAAACACACAATACTCCTAAATCCGAAAAAAAATTGTTATTACTCAATTATTAAGTGATTTTTTGATTATAATAAAATTTATAAATTTCCAAACTAATATTATATATTATACTTATATTAAATATGAAAACTTGAATTAATTTTTTTTTTTATTAATGTTTATATTTCATAATTTCAACTATTTTTTTTCATTAGTATTCCATATTTTGCCCATTTAGCTAAGGCAATAATGATGGATTTTTCTGTGGTCAACAATGTCTAAATGCTTTTGTATCCATCCACCAGCTATGTATATGAGGAGAATGAATAGCTTTGCAATGACAAAGATCACAAGGGCTTCATCTTCATTTGGATAGAATGGGATTTCATAATGGGTTGTTTCTCTTAGTTCCAGACCCATATCGAGATCTAAACCAACAACATACCCTTCTCTTCGCACAATGGCATGAGTTGCATCCTCAAATACACCTAAGTTTGCAATTATTCATTGCAATGAAGCTCCCAAAATGTCAAAAAATTGTTGCAGTGAAGCTCCGGAAAAACTCCAAAAGCTCCAAAAAACTCCAAAAGCTCCAAAGTACCCGTTGAAGCTCATGGTGGTTTCGGAGCGTTTCCGACCCGCACCCACGCTGGAGCATATCATATTATTTTGGTGTTGTTAAATATTTTTCATAAAATCTAAAATTGAATCATTTTTTAATGTGCAAATAGATTCATCACCAAAAATCCTTGATGTACCAAAAATATAGGAGATTCATAGCGATAACCCACCTTTCCAAAAGCTTTTGCGAGACTTTTCCAAAATCTTACCTGAATTTCTATTATCTTCCTGGCAAAATTGTGATTTGGAAAGTTTATTTTCTTGCCATGGACCAAAATAAAAAGACCATAAACTAATAGGATGAACCCTCATTTCAAAAAACAACCAATATTTAACAGACCACGCCCATGAATATGATCGGGCTATATATACCCACTCCTAAATAATATACTAACTTAAATGTAACAATAGCCCTATACAACCTAACCGCAATGAGTCAATAGATTGAGAAATAAATATCGCCATTTCAAAAAGTCGTAACTTGCATAAGTACCGCCATTTCAAAGAGTCGTAACTTACAAGAAAGATATCAAGCTGCAACTTGGAATATGAGAACAATGACATTGCACTTTTTTATTCCAGTCGTACAACTTGTTTCAATGGGGAGGTGACGTGATTCCAGTCAAACATTATGTATCGAATAACAGATCATATAATATTTATGACGATGAAAGACATATAATTAGATTGGAGGAACTCGCAATTTGCGAATGCAATGCGCACATTTTGGGACCAGCCTGTAAATCATTGAAATGCAGAGCTGGAATCTTCATAATTCACTCCACCCATTTAGCATTTCTCTTTGTTGTTGGTAGAAAAATAAAAGAATCAAAACCCTCCGATTTGTCAAGTTTTTCCAACGCTCAAAACCCACCCGGATAAGTAATTGGAATAATCTTAGCTCTTCCACTTGCTCTTTGGGTTATGAGTAAATTTGTTCTTCTTCCATGACAATACATATACCAACGCATCCCCTACACGCAATAATAATGTGAATAATAAAAATAATACGATGGCCGTCTGACCACTCTTCGTCGTTGATAAGAACAATCGATAAGATTCTTAGTTGAGCAAGAAGTTCAACAGCCTAACTGGAAAACGATGCGCATAAACAAAACAACCATTGAGGATGAGGGTCCAGTCCAGGTTAAGATAGTCGGGGCCCCTCATTTGTCCGTGTGACGCCCCCAATCTTTTTTTTTTCTTTTATTGGGCGGGTGCGGCATCACCGTACGCTTGGTTTGAGAGTATGTGGACTACGCCTTCGTCTTCCAACACTTAATTCTGCTCTACCGAATTAGTGTAAACTTAAAACAGCAAACATATAACCGAGCAGCAATTATAATCCTTCCAATTATATTCTTCGTTATAATTTACTTAATAACATAACCGCAACATAAACATGTAATGCAACATCAAAACATTAACACATCATGTATACGGGAGGGGCAACTCCCAGCCAAGTGCGCCCTCGTAACTTTTATCATTAAGTTGTCAAGTATTCTTTTACAATACGTGTGCCTACGGCAATCACGTTCATAACAGGTCCGCGACCAATCTTACAACAGACCCACGGCCAGCTCAGACTATAACAGGCCTACGGCCAATCCAAACATATAACAGGTCCGCGGTCAATTAACAATCACTGTCCCGTTCAGGCACCCTCCGTTGCCAAGACCGGCAATACAATTTGTTTACCAAACAGTGCGCATCGCATGCGCCCTCCCTTTTTTGTCAAGACCGACAATCAACGAACCCTCAGTTCGCACTGCGTTTACCCGACCCCAACTTTGCCTCTAAACTGCGAGCCTGCCTTCACATACTTCGCACTTCTGCGTTTGTGTTCAATTGCCCGTTAGAGACCTGGAGATCGAACTCCTTGATCGAATGCTTGACCCAATTCGAATTGCTCCAAATGACAAATGCGCTGCCTATCATATAAGCTCCACCGCCGATTTGGGGAGGGGTGTCGGTCTGCCAAGCTGACCCCCAAATACATAAACGATTGCCCACTTTTCACATAAGCCGACTCGTTTAATGGTCAACAGTTACGTTTCCCACTTTCGGCGGGTCGGCCCTTGTTGCACAAGGCCGCCCACGCCAAAGTGGGTATAACTCTGCCCTCCTTTGCGCGCTCGCCCAACTTGTGTGCGCCATCCCACTGCCAACCGCTCCATTCCGTGTTGCGTCGTTCGCTTGCTGATGTCACCACCTCGGTTGCTCTGCATGTGCGTGTCAACCCGTGCCTCCGCACGATGTTCGGTCGGTCGGGCGGGCGCACCTTCGTGTCATCCTCGCCCTTCGTTCGGACCCGCCGCTGTTCGTCGTGTTCCGTGTGTGTGTGCCTTCGCACGTTGTTTGTTCGGGCAGGCGCACCTTCGTGCCGCCCTCGCCCTTCGTTCAAACTCGTCGCTGCTCATCGTGTCCCATGTGTGTGTGCCTTCGCACGTTATTCGTTCGGGCGGGTGGGCGCACCTTCGTGCCGCCCTCGCCCTTCGTTCAGACTTTGCCTGTTTGCAACCGGTCCTCCGTCCATCGTTCAGACCTCGCCCGTTTGCCAACCCGGTCCTTCGTCCACCATTCAGACTTCGCCCGTTTGCCAACCCAGTCCTTCGTCCATCGTTCAGACTTCGCCCGTTTGCCAACCCGGTCCTTCGTCCATCATCGGTGTCTTCGTTCAGGGCATCCGCCTCTCGGGCGCGGGTCGCCCTCGTCTCGCCCGCCCGTTATGTGCGTGCCCATCAACCATCAACTTGCATTTTGTGTGCCTCGCCCGGTGCCCGGGTCGTGCACGTTGTCGGGTGAAGGCTTGCCCGCCCATCATGTGGGTCGCCCGCCTGTCGTGCGGAGCGCCCGATTCCTCAGGGCATAACATCCTCCCCCACCCTAAGACGTTGTCGTCCCGACAACATTCCGTCCGGTGGTCCCTCCACTGAATTCTGCCAGCAGCCAATCATGTAGCCTCATCTACGATGATCTCCATTCAGCCACCGAACTGTATGTGTAATTTGAGCAAGTGTCACACATTTCAATTATGTGCCCACACTTACTTTTCTGATCCCCTGCCTAGGTTCATGGGAAACCCCATTTTTCTACTGCACATGGGACCATTATACCTGCCCAATCATCTTGCGGGCTCACTGCCTTGAGCAGCCAACAATGAACCCTGCCTTCCATATCAACTAAGAAGTTCTCAATGGAGGTGAGCGAGGCGGCTCTCCTTCGTCCATTAATTCGACCCATTTGTCTGGATCTTCATTTTCTATTCGTCGTTGGTATACCTCCCGATCTTCCTCCCGGATGTTCGGTCTCATACATGTATTATTTCCTTCGTCATTGCCCTCCACCAACTTTAGCCTTCTTGAAAAATCCAAGATGCTGTCTGTGAGTGATTGAATGACCAATTCCTGTTCAGCAAGCTGTGTCTCCATGGAAGACAACCGCTTGTTTGTCTCTTCTTCGTCCTCCATCTGCATCCCTCCTATCTCATGACCTGCCTTAGTCATACCCACGGTAGGAACACCTATGGGCACGTCCTCTCTCCCATCATAGATGAAGAGCTTCCTCAGATGAGGTACCATCATAGCTTCGAACTGCTTCATGAACTCCATTCCTAACACCGCTTCATAGTCATCAATTTGTACTATGGTGAAATCAACCTTCCCGGACCATTCACCAAGTACCATGTCCACCTTTTCAGCTACGCCAAGGATCGTTGCCGGAGGAGAGTTTATGGTTTTCATTTGTGCTCCTGCCAACACAATTTTAAACCCAAGTGTCCTTGCGGTCTCCTCGCCCATGAAGTTATGTGAAGCGCCGCTATCGACCATGGCCAGTACTTCGGTTCCTCCAATTTCCATCCAAACATACTCTAATCCATTCCTCCTCGGTTCCTCTCCCTTGTAGTCTTTATCCACTTCTGCCTTTGAAGTAGCACTAGGGCCTTCTTCACTTTCAGCTTTGTCGTGGTGATCACCGGTAGAAGAGACCTCTATCACTGCATGTTCTTGAAATTGTGAAGTTCCTTCTTCGATTTCCTTCTTTTGCTTCTTCCTGTCCTTGATTTCTCCCCTCAAGGCCATGAGATGTTTCTCAAGGGTTAAGCACTCCTCCCTTCGTCGGTTCAAGGCATGCCTCGTGCTTAATTCCTTGAGCTCCGCTTCTAATGCGAGTCCTCTCCTTGTAAGTTGGAGAGCCTTTTCTTCGTTGAAATTCGAGGCTCCTTTACTCACTATGGCTTGGAGGCCTTTTTCTGTTTGAGCCAATCCTTTTCCACAGTTCTTGAACGCCTTCTTCAACCTTTTCATTTCTGCAAGTATCTCCTCTTCAAGTTCTCCCATGGTGGCAAATCCCAACTTCTCGAATAGAGGTATCTCGGTACCACTTGTAGAAACTTTGTCGGTCTTCCCCATTTCTGCGGATATCTACCCCAGACCAGGCAGATTCACCTTCAATTTTCGCTTAGATGCCCAAGCTTCCACGAACAACCTGTTCAACCTGTCTCCAACCGATGTTTCCACACCTGTCAACCGGTAGGAACGATCTGTTCACCAACTCCAACCGAACTCCACGCTTCAACCCCAGCACCAACTCTATGGCACTTGTTCAAACCTCCACGAGCAACCTTTGCTCTGATACCATCTGTCACGCCCCCAATCTTTTTTTTTCTTTTATTGGGCGGGTGCGGCACCACCGTACGCTTGGTTTGAGCGTATGTGGACTACGCCTTCGTCTTCCAACACTTAATTCCTCTCTACCAAATTAGTGTAAACTTAAAACAACAAACATATAACCGAGCAGCAATTATAATCCTTCCAATTATATTCTTCGTTATAATTTACTTAATAACATAACCGCAACATAAACATGTAATGCAACATTAACACATCATGTATACGGGAGGGGCAACTCCCAGCCAAGTGCGCCATCGTAACTTTTATCATTAACTTGTCAAGTATTCTTTTACAATACGTGTTCCTATGGCAATCACGTTCATAACAGGTCTGCGACCAATCTTACAACAGACCCACGGCCAGCTCAGACTATAATAGGCCTACGGCCAATCCAAACATATAACAGGTCCACGGTCGATTAACAATCACCGTCCCGTTCAGGCACCCTCCGTTGCCAAGACCGGCAATACAATTTGTTTACCAAACAGTGTGCATCGCATGCGCCCTCCTTTTTTTGTCAAGACCGACAATCGACCAACCCGCAGTTCGCACTGCGTTTACCCGACCCCAACTCCGCCTCTATACTGCGAGCCTGCCTTCACATACTTCGCACTTCTGTGTTTGTGTTCAATTGCCCGTTAGAGACTTGGAGATCGAACTCTTTGATCGAATGCTTGACCCAATTCGAATTGCTCCAAATGACAAATGCGCTGCCTATTATATAGGCTCCACCGCCGATTTGGGGAGGGGTGTCGGTCTGCCAAGCCGACCCCCAAATACATAAACGATCACCCACTTTTCACATAAGCCGACTCGTTTAATGGTGAACAGTTATGTTTCCCACTTTCAGCGGGTCGGCCCTTGTTGCACAAGGCCGCCCACGCCAAAGTGGGTATAACTCTGCCCTCCTTTGCGCGCTCGCCCAACCTGTGTGCGCCATCCCACTGCCAACCGCTCCATTCGGTGTTGTGTCGTTCGCTTTCTGATGTCGCCCCCTCGGTTGCCCTGCATGTGCGTGTCAACCCGTGCCTTCGCACGATGTTCGTTCGGTCGAGCGGGCGCACCTTCGTGCCGCCCTCGCCCTTCGTTCGGACCCGCCGATGTTCATCGTGTTCCGTGTGTGTGTGCGTTCGCACATTGTTCGTTCGGGCAGGCGCACCTTCGTGCCGCCCTTGCCCTTCGTTCGGACTCGTAGCTACTCGTCGTGTCCCATGTGTGTGTGCCTTCGCACGTTATTCATTCGGGCAGGCGGGCTCACCTTCGTGTCGCCCTCGCCCTTCGTTCAGACTTCGCCCGTTTGCAACTGGTCCTCCGTCCATCGTTCAGACCTCGCTCGTTTGCGAACCCGGTCCTTTGTCCATCGTTCAGACTTCATCCGTTTGCCAACCCGGTCCTTCGTCCATCGTTCAGACTTCGCCTGTTTGCCAACCTGGTCCTTCGTCCATTGTCGATGTCTTCGTTCAGGGCGTCCACCTCTCGAGCGCGGGTCACCCTCGTGTCGCCCGCCCGTTATGTGCATGCCCATCAACCATCAACTTGCGTTTTGTGTGCCTCGCCCGGTGCCCGGGTCGTGCACGTTGTCGGGTGAAGGCTTGCCTGCCCATCATGTGGGTCACCCACCTGTCGTGCGGAGCGCTCGATTCCTCAGGGCATAACAGTCCGGTCCCAGGGGTTTTTTGGAGGGCAACAAATAACCAATTTATGGGCATAAATGCCTGGCCGCAGTTGGATTTTGGAATGCCAGTAATTCAAAGGGGACGGGACATATACAATCTCTAGGTATTTATGACCCATTGACAAACTAGTTATTTTCAACGCGAAATTTGATTATCTGACGCTTACGCTTTAAGTGCGTCTCTCTTCGTCAGAGACTCAAGCCAACTTTCCAGAAACCAAATGTGGGTGACCCTACGTCTCCTTTCTCGCATCCATCTATCGGAATCTGATTATCTGACGATTACGCTTTAAGTGTCTCTGTCAGAGACGCAAGCCAACTTTCCAGAAACCAGATGTGCGTGACCCTACGTCTCCTTCCTCGTAACCATGTAATTAACGAAAACTAGTATCATCCAATGATTTGCTTAGAAAATAGTAGAAAGTTATGAATTTTATTTCACTTTAGTAAAATTTTTGGAAAATCTAAATTACCGCTATTAAACTTTCAGATTTTGAATGTACAGAGATTTGTAACGGTACTAAATCCATTTTGATATAAAAACAACACGGTTATGGAAAAAAAATGAACAAAATCAAATAACTTAGTCACTAATTTGTGACATCTGTGGTTACATTTGAGGTCATGCCGTGGGCGGGTGTCCTCATGTTTTGAGGTTATCCAAGAACAATGACGAAATCGCCGCATGCCATAGCTACCACACAGTTTCGGATAGCTCTGGCCTTAAATTGAGCGTGTCACATAATTCTCGTTGCCTCTTGACTATTGATGGTCACTTTCTAAAGTTCTTTAATGGTTAAAATGGCATTATTCCACTAGAATTTGGTTCTACTAGAAGATGGTGATATAATTTTGGTTAAATTATAGTTTTTTACCAATAATAATATTAATATTTTTAAAATTAAATATTATAAAATAAATAATTAACCAGATTTTAATAAGTGATTTTAATTTTTTGAGTGTAAATTTATTCTAAGTGTAAATATCTTTTTTTGAGTGTAAAATTTGAGGAAAGGTTTGCATCTCGAGAGATTTGATCCCTCTCGACGCTTGATATATCTGGTGTATGCTTGATATATCCAGTGTTAAGATGGATCTAGGTTGGTTTCACTCTTGTGCGGTCATACAAAATTCTCTGAACATTTAATTATGTTGATCATTTTAAATATGCTAAAAATTTTGTGAACATGTAATTATGTTGATCATTTTAAATATGTTACATATGTCTAGCATTAATCTGGTCAAATTAATTTAAAATGTGCTTAGTTACGTCATTTTGTTGGCATTATTTTGGTCAAATTAATTTAAAATTTGCTTAGTTACGTCATTTTGTTGAGATGAGAGAAATTGTTAGCATTAATTTTGTCAAATTAATTTAAAAGTTGCTTAGTTACGTCATTTTGTTGAGATGAGAGAAATTGTTAGTAACTTGAATGATGGAAAATGACGAAATACAAATTTTGAGTGCAAAGTGTCAATGTAACAATTTTGATAGATAGAAAATGTGAATACTAAGAATATAGTCAATTACAAACAATCTTTATTGCAATCAATTTGAATCTATTTTCTTCTACTATTCATATTGTCACACCTCAATCTGAAACTATATTATTCTACTTTTAGTATTGTCGCACCTATTATTTTATCCATTTTCTCATATTGATCATATGAAAAGAGTAGTTGGAATCATACACCATTCAAATATTTAACTCAAGCTACTGTAGCAAACAACATGCCTTGTCTCTGTTGCTCTCCAATATTAATAGTAGTTTTCTCCAAAGTCAATCATTGTGATGTATGGAGTGATAAACCTCAAATAATTTTTAGTTGGAGTTATTTTCTATTATATGAAAATTAATTAACAATATTGAATAAAGGAAAATGAGAATAATAAGAATGTACCCAATTATAAATAGTTTATAGTTTCAAGAAGCAAACATTTGGGGTAAACAAACATTTTATTTGAGATGAAAATTCAAGTATTGTATTTATGGTTGAAATATTGTTATGTGCTTACATTGAGAATGTGTGTGTGTGTTTTGGGGGTGAGAAGGAGAGACAAGGGGAGGTATAGATGGGGTGGAGAGAGGGAAGAAGAGAGAGGCAAATATAGGGATGGAGGAAGATATATATATATATATATATGGAGAGAAAAATGTTAAAGAGGGAGAGAAGGGGAAGAGAGAGAGAGAGGGAGGTAGATATATAGAGAGAGTGTGTATGTTTAGCGGTTGAAATAAGGGGATAGAAAAGGAGACAATGTGAGATAGAGATATAGATGGAGGAGGTAGAGATGTGCTTACATGGAAATCAATGCACACAATTAATCTAATTACTTTGAAATTAATGTACATCGTACATTTCGTTGCATCAAATCAGAAATCAACATCTACGCTAAAACCGATACATCTAGTGCAAACAATTAAATAGGATTAGAAATCAACATCTATACCGAAATCAATGCATCTAGTGCAAGAAATCAAATAGGATTAAAAATAAATATCTACATTGAAACCAATGCATCTAATGCAAGAAGTCAAATATGAGTAGAAATCAACATCTACTTTGAAATCAATGCATCTAGTGTAAGGTATTAAATATGATTAGAAATCGATATCTATACTGAAATCAATGCATATAGTGCAAGCGATTAAACATGATTAGCAATCAATAGCTACACTGAAACCAGTGCATCCCGTGCAAGAAATCAAATAGGTGTAGAAATCAATATCTATAATGAAACAAATGCATCTAATGCAAGCAACCAAATATGAGTAGAAATCAACATCTATGCTGAAATGAATGCATCGAGCGTAAGGTATTAAATATGATTAGAAATCGACATCTACACTGAAATCAATGCATCTAACGCAAGCAATCAAATAGGATTAGAAATCAATATCTACACTAAAGCCAATGCATCATATGAAAGCAGCCAAATAGGAGAAGAAATCAATATCGACATTGAAACCAATGCATCTAGTGTAAGGTATTAAATAGAATTATAAATCGACATATACATTGAAATCAATGCATATATTGCATGCCATCAAATAGAATTAGAAATCAACAACTACATTGAAATCTATACACTATTTTAGTGAAAATCTAAAATATTCATGACTTTCTAGATCTAGCTTCTATGTTTGTATTTGTCTCTGCAAGACTCTTTCTTCTTCCCTCTCTCTACCTTACATTTTGTGTCTATCTACCTCCACCTCTCCCTCTCTCTCTTCCCCTCTCTCTCTTCCCCTACCTCTCTCCCACGTCTCACTCTATCTTCCTCTCCCCAACTTTGTCTATCTTTATCTTCTTCCATCTCTCCCCTTGCCATACATATTTATACCTTCCTCTATCTATCCTTATTTGTCTCTCTATCTCAAACCCCTAAACATATGTCATGCTCTCTCTCTCTCCCCCCATATCTATCTATCTATCCATCTATCTCTCCCTCTCTCTCTCTCTCTCTCTCCTCCATCTATGCCTCTTCCTCCCTCCCTCTCTTTGGCTCTCTCTTCTACCCCATCCACCACCCCATCTATATCCCTATCTCCCATTGTCTCTCCTTCTCACCCAAAAAACATACGCACTCTCTTTCCATCTCTCTCTCTCTCTCTCCATCTCTCCCTTTCCACTCCCTCTACACCTTTCTCTTTCTATGTCTTTCTTCCCCTTCCAACTCCATCTCTTTCTCCCCCTCTCTCCTCTCTCTCAAGTCCTCTCTCTTGTTCCTTCATTTCTCTGCCACCTCCCTCCCTCTCACCCCCCATCATACACACTCTCTCTCCACCCTCCAACTCTGTCACAATCTCCCTCCCTCTCTTTCCCCATCCATATCTATGTATCCCTATCTCTCCCTTCTCCTTCTTTCCCTATCCTTATCCTCTCCTTTTCTCTCTCTTCCCTCGGCTCCCCTCTCCCTCATTCCATATTCATCTCTCCCTTGTCACTCCCACTTTTCCCCCCTCCAAATCCATCTCTCTCCCTCCCTCTTCACTCCTCATCTCTCTCTTCATTTCTATCTCTCATTGCGTCTCTCACCTTTATGTCTATTTTCCACACTTTATTCCCCCTTCCATCTCACTCTCTTTCTTAAATATCACCCCATTGTATTGTATTTAATAAAGTATCTAAACTAATAAAATCCATAATTGGTTGTAAAATATTAAACCTATATTTTGGATCGATCATGTTAAAAAAAATACAATAATAAAAAAATTAGAAGAATCACACACTATATTTCCTCTATCATTGTTAATCACTTTTCTTTCTCACTTCGCTTGGATCCTTGGTTAAGGTGCATCTATCCTAGTTCATTATAATATTATTTATATTATATAAATTTCACATATGTATTTATAAAAGTATTCTCATTTTTCAATTTATTAAAACCTATTTATCTCTATGAAAATCTTGATGTAGTCATGAAGATGAGGGTAGATATACCTAAAAGTAATTTAACATTCACTTTAGATTTATTAAAAAATTGTTTTAAACATTAAATTAAAATAAAATATTTGTATTTTTAAATAAGTTAATTTTTTTTGGGCATGTGGTATTGATAAGGCATGGTATTATAACAATTAAAATCCTAGATCCATAACATAATAATGAGTTTTGAACCAAGTTGAAGTTGCCCACCTGTGTATACTTGAGTCCAAAGTCTTGAGTTCCCTTCAAGTACTTTAGAACTCTTTTTGCAGTAGACCAATGTCCCTCAAAATGCTTTTGCATAAACTTGGAGAGGATTCGAACATCAAAGGAAATGTCTTGTCTCGTAGTAGTCAGGTAGTTGATACTTCTTACAAGCTGTCTATACTTTGTTGCATCCTCAAATTATTTTCCTTCAATGGATGTGAGCTTTAAGTTTTGTTCCATTGGAGTAGTTAGAGGATTACATTCATCCATGCCAAACATGTTCAATGGATCTCCAATGTACTTATTTTGATAAGGGAATATAGACTTTGGATGTTGAGTTACTTCAATGCCAAGATAGTAATGAACATAGCCCAAATGAGTCATTTCAAAACCTTTCCTCAATTCCTTCTTTATGGATGCAATGTAGCTTTCGTTGTTCCCTATCATCAAAATATCAGCTGCATATACCAAAATATATACAATTGTTTTGCCAATTTTCTTGACAAATAGAGTTGCATCATCAAGATCATAATGAGTGAAATTGAGTTTTAGAAGATGCTTAATTAATTTTTCATACCAGGCTCACGATGCTTACTTGAGGCCATATAAGGATTTCACAAGTTTTCATACCTTATGTTCAGGTAGTTTCATAGCAAATCCTTTAGGCTCGGACATAAAAACATTCTATTTTAAATATCCATTCAGGAAAGTAGTTTTTACATCCATTTGATGGACTTTCCAACCGTTTTGAGCTACTAGAGCAAAGAGTGTCCAAATGGTATCCCATTTTGGTGTGGGGAAAAAATTATCCTCATAATTGATCCCTTCCTTCTATGCAAAACCTTTAGCCACAAGCCTGACTTTGTGCTTGTCAAGTGAGCCGTCAACTTTGTACTTGTTCTTGCATACCCACTTGTAGCCAATTGGTTTGGTTCCCAATGGAGGATCAACCAACTTCCAAGTGCCATTTTTTATCAAGTTATCATACTCCTTTTGCATCGCTTCTTTCCATTCATCATGAGAAGTGACTTCTTTAAAGGAATTTGGTTCAAAATCTATAGAAAAATTCAGTTCACAATCATAAGAAACATCCATATCAACAGGAAAATTGGAATCATCTAAATCACCTCCATTTTTCCTTGTTGAATTTCTTATTCCTGTCTCAGGATGAACACTTTCAAGTGTCTTTGTCAGCCACTTTGGGGGACCTTTCTGAGATGGTCCAAGCTACTGAGATGATTGAGTTGGGACTGAATCAAGATTGAGTCTCCTAATTCTGTTAATCACATCACTCAAAGTATCATCAGTGGTTGGAATTTCATGTGGGGGAGAGAGTGCTTCAGAAGAAAAATCCACATATTGATCCAGTATAGGAATCCCCCCTTCAGTATGTGGAATTTGATTACCAAATTCTTGAAATGATTTTTCATTTGCGAATTTATCTAAGCGACCAAGTTACCACTCAACAACATTGTCACCTTTGAAAGATTCAAGAAAGATTACAAATCTAGATACAACAATTTTTTTATTAATTTCATCATAGAGACGGTATGCTTTGGAGGTGTTCGAATACCCAAATAAGATACACTTACGACTCTTTGTTTCTATGTTACCTTGCTATCAAGGCATAACAGGTGAAACCAAAGACCCTGAGATGATTTTCCAAAGGAATGTGCCCATATAGCATTTCATAAGGAGTTTTGTTTCTAATAACATTAGATGGAAATCTATTCTTTAGATATACAACACATAGAATTGCATCAAACCAAAACATCAATTTTACATTCTTGAAAAACATCATGGATCACACCATATTTAAGATTGTCTGATCCATTCTTTCAACTATTCCATTCTGTTGGGGATTATAAGGCATAATTGTTTGATGTTTGATCCCATGTTGGAAAAGGTAGTTTTCAAATTGATTTGAAGTGTATTCTTCTCCATTATCAGTGTGAATATAGCCAATATGAGATTGTGAATCATTTTAAATCCATGTATGAAAGTTCTTCAATGTTTGAAAAGCATAAGATTTGTTCTCCAATAAATAAACCCACCACATTCTGGTGTAGTCATCAATAAATATCATCGTATATTTATTTCCATTTGCAGAAGGAACAAACATTGGACCGCATAAATCTAAATGAACGAGTTCATGTTTTGTATGTGCTCTAGAATGTGAATCATGAAAAGGCTCTTTGCTATGCTTTCCTAAAATGCAAGAATCACATTGATTAAGTTTCCTAGGAATTGTAGCCAAACCAGTAATACCATTTTTCTTCAACAAGCGAAGGTTGTCATAGTTCAAGCATTGAAATGTAGCATGCCATAATAAACTTGATGGAAATGTACCTTCATCATAATAAGAATTGTATGAGAAATTTTGTGCACGAGAAGAGGTATCTTGGAGCTTGTGGAGAATTTCTTCTTCTATCCCCGTCATGATAAGTGAGTGATATGATGCTTTTCTCACCTCAACCTTGCCATCAAACATATGAATGGAGTGTCCTACCAAGCATTAATAACATTCCAAGAGCGGTAAATATCATACTAAGTGTTCTAGTAGTCAACAGTGAAAATGTGATACCACATAGAAAGGAAAAAAAATATTGATACCACACAACAAAAAAAACATGGATTGACTAGTTGACAGTGCATATAGTGCTTTATGCAGAAGTTGTGCATGTGACTTAAATTTATTTTTTAATGTTGCACATTATCAGACTCATTAACAATGATTTATAAATCAAAAGAGCCACAAAGCCTTCGGTACCTGGAAGCACAATGTCAATCTTCGAAACCAACATTTAGTTCAATAGCGAAACAGATGGCAAGGGTTACAATAAAACTAGTTTGGAAGTCAAAATGTTCTTCAGAGCCCTCGCCAATGGAACTCAACTGGTAACCAAAAACCAAACCTCAATGGTTTGGAGCTGTGAGCACCTCTTCCTCTTCTTCAACACCACAACGTGAGCAGCGTATGAAGAACAACTTTGAACGTAGTGGAGTGGGGATATTAACACAGTGGCATGAATGTGGAGGCAATGCATAGTTGGGATATTAATATTGAAGGCATAAATTGTTGGGATATCAATACTAATACCACAATGTGAAGTATTACCATAGTGAGCAGGAAGAGAGGTGGTGGGAAGCTGAAGTATTACCAAACACATATCATTCAATAAAACTAACATACGGAATAGAGAGCACATCAATAGACAAAGAGCATGACATACCACAGAAATGGCAGAAAGAACTATCAAAAAACTAATTTTGGGAGTTGGTTGTGAGACCATGTCAGGCCAAGAAGTAACTCCTCAAATAAAATATGTATATTCATTTAGATTGTTCATATTTATATACATGAGGGAGTGGCTCTTGGGTTTTATCTCCCGGTAACTCTTTCTTTTCCATTATTTATTATTTACACTATTTACAAATGTTCACCGAATCCTCATAATTAGGTATCAACAATTATTTATTAAAACAATTTTATAGATGAATTTTTTATGAATTATTAATAGAATTAATTAGAATATTAAAAACTACTTATTACTATAAAATTTGTAATTCAAAATTACTCATTATCGCCCAATTAAAATATATGAGACCTCATTCATAATACATACAAAATTAAACAATAAAAAAATTAAACAATAAAAGAAATACCAAAAATTTTCCAATTAAGATGACCATTGAGGCATCCAATCTCAATCTATATAAACACTTTCATTTAAAATATTCTAAACAAACAATTGAATGATTTCGTACATCTTTGTTTGGACTTCTTATCAACATATCTATTTCCAATTTTGTATTCTCTATAAATATTCAATGACATTATAGATTTGGAACTTTTGTTTTTAAAACTTAAAATGTCACATATGCGCATGAATAAAGTGTATGATCGGAAGAAGTATTTCAGGGTGAATAAATAAAAATTTTAAGATATTCAATGGTATCGTCTATCTTTAATAAAGTGTATGAATGGAAGAAGTATTTCAAGGTGAATAAATGAAAATCTTAAGACATTTATGGTATCCTCTATCTCGGTTGATTATTTTTACATTAGGTATGGTTAGTTTTCACATGTGTGAATGTTACACGTTTGAGAAAATGTGCGAAAAGGGAAATATAGGCCAGGTGGAGTCGCGTTTATCAAGCCAAACAAATTTAGGATGATAAAGTAGAAGGTAAAACACTAAAACAACTAAGCAAGTAGTGATTATCAAGCCAAACAAATTTAGAATGATAAAGTAAAAGGTAAAACCCTAAAACAACTAAACAAATAATGTCCAGCCTCAAAACCAATTGGTTTATATCTCATACTTCTTATATAGTAATGTTATCGATGAACTTTTAAAATGATTAATAAGGAATTTCTCCGTAAAAACAAATAATGTCCAGACTCAAAACCAATTGGTTTATATCACATACTTCTTATTTTTTCAGAGAGAAAAATCACAAGGAATTTCTCCGTAAAAAATAGAAGAGAGGTTTAAGTTTCCAATAACTTTATTTTTAAATTGGTTTTTATTATATAATTATTTAACCTCGATATTTAAAATGATGCATCTTCAAATTTCACATTTATTTAATGTTTTAGTAAAAATAAAATATCTAAAATTTTAATATTAAACTTTAAATAATAAATTATAATTATTTAAAAAATATTCAAATTTTATCACCCAATTATAATTTTTCTTTAAATATTTTAAATAAATATGTAAATCTAATTTGATTATTAATTTGAAATTTATTAAATTTTAAATTTTGGATTATAAATTTCAATAGCAAAGAAGGTAAAACTGCTTGCCTCTTAAATGGCTACTAAATAATATTATAAAAATCATTGTAAAAAATAACACTAGAACCTTCCCCCAAATATATTTTTACTAGAAATTTTACTACGAATATCCCTTCTTAATACGAAGAATTAACAGCAAAACAATTTAAGAGGACTCATTCGTGCATTTCTGTTATGCTTTAGGCCAAAAAACCAGAGCTTGTAGAAGCCAATTCAGAACATGGACAAGAAACTCTTAACTAAGCACCGTCAAGGTGGTGGGCAGGTCTGAGGTAACCGAGGTCTCTCCCATTTCTAGGCGTTGACAAAAGGACAGAAAAATTGAAATAAACGAAATAGACACTGTAAAAATATGAATATAAACTTTTAACCACAGTCATGTATGGCTAGATAATAGCCTCGGTCCATGTTACAAGAACTAGAAAATAAGTGAATTCATTGGAATCAAAATAAAATCATCTAGTGCTAAGACCATCATATTCATTCAATGTATTAAAGCAACACTACGAAGGAGAAATTCCTATGTTGCAAACAACCCATATCTCAGTGGTAGGAACTAAACAGTTCAATTTTTCTTCCGCATGCTTAAATAGTTTTCTTAAAATTTCTGAGCAGAAAAAATGTCATAGTAAATAATTGTTCCAATATTTTATTTATATCCAAGAACAGGAGAAGTCGAGACCATCCAAACAGGAATCCAAAATATAACAGAAAAATTTGTGTGGGTCACCATTACTGTATAAATATTTAAAAGTACATCAAGTTAAAATGGTAAATGCCCAGAACTTGGGAAGTTGCACATTAGAAAAAAGAAAACTGACTCTTGCCTACATAACTCTAGCTGTGCTGCAAGATGCCAAGGAAAAATCATAATTGGAGCGTTAAAAATCAATGAGGAGCTACAAGCCGGTAGGGTTTCCTCAAATTGTGGGAAAACCACGTACGCTCTTTAGAAAACCTAAGCAAAAAACACTAGTTTAGGGAACGAGCCTTTAAGAACCTCATATGAGTTTGGAGAAGACAAGAACCTCGAAAAATAGAAAGATGGTGAGAATTCGTGTGTGAACCTAGTCGTGAGCTTTGAGTTATGAAATCGAAAAGTATGGTAGGAGAACCCAACTTGCAACAAGAAGACACCTAAATAGCCAAAAATTGAGGGTTTCAACCTCGATAAAGAAAAATAATAAAGTTAAAGGTGCAAACTAGGATTGTCACCTATGTGGTAATCAATGTCTCTGTGCTTAGTTTCAGAACCCTACGATGAAAGAACGATTCGTCAAAGGCGAAGAATAATATTTATATATATATATATATATATATATATATATATATATATATATATAACCTGAATGGAAATTTATTCAACTGCGAATACCTGTGGAAGTGCCTTCAACCCCCTTCCACTGCTCACTAGCAAATGGATGCTTGCAAATTCTGAGGATACCTTTGAATGTGGTGAGGATGGCATGAAACTATTCACTAGAGAAAGAGAAGTAGCATAAAATGAAAGGAAACGTGCATAATTTTTATAACCGTAGGATCTAGGGTTACCACCTACAAACGATAAGTGATAGAAATGGGAGAAAATGCTTAACGCCATTGACGTAGGTTTCAGAACCAAAAACCCTAGTACGAATGGAAGAATGAATGACCGAGCGTCAAAGCCCTGAAGTGACTTGGTTAACCTCAAACGAACCTTAATAATATCTGTCATTCAACTCCGAATACCTATAGAAGCGCCTGTAATCCCCTTCCACTCCTCCCTAGCAAAGGGATGCTTCCAAATTATGAGGATACTTGTGCAACTGGTGAGGATGGCATGAAACAATTCACTAGAGAAAGAACAGTAGTATAAAAAGAAAGAAAATGTGCAGAACTGTTATGAGTATAGGATGTAGAGCTACGTGCGAACGAGAAGAAACAGAAATGTGCGAAAATACTTAGTGCCATTGAGGTAGGTTGAAGAACTAGAAACCCTCATAAGAACAACAAAATGAATGACTGACCCTCGGAGGCCTGAAGTGAGTTCGTTAACATCAACCGAACCTTCATAATATTTTTCACTGGATTAAGTGGTGCAGAGATAGACGAAAGATATGAAACCAAGTATCCCACAAATGGGTGGCACATTTAATTAGAAGCACTCTTGTGAACCAGGAAATATCTTTACTGAGTAATTAAGCTAATGATGGAACAACTGGGCATTACTTCATGAACTAATAAGTGATAACTAAGGTGATTAAAGGGCATGCGACCCAATGGATAATGCCACCGCATGTTTATTAAAAAAAGTAATGCATAGTCCAAACTGATACATTATGCCTATTGCTAAAATGAATGATTATAACTTTGATATTGTATGGCGAAATTATTTTAACACAAAGTTGTGACTGGTAAATCTGTTATGAGAATGGTAACTTCCAACATACAAGAAGTTTTTACAATTGTAGAGGTGACAAAGAACATATGAAGAATCAATGCAACCTTAGAAGATAACCAGTTTGAATATCAACCCATAGTGATAGAACTCGAAGGTAAGGTAGATAATCATTATAGTGATGGAACTCGAAGGTAAGGTAGATAATCATTATGTTTCTATTTCTTTAGATCTAAGTGCAAACTTGAGTTATGTCAATAGGAAAATAATAGATTTATCATTTGCAGATGATTAAATTCAAACACCCTTGGGTAGTGCAACTAGCTAGTAAAGCTCAAAGGAGGGTGACTGCAAAGGTGGAGGATTGTCCTATTCAAATAGCACGAAAACAAATTAAAGTGTATTTAAACATGTTACCCATAGGATCCTACGACGTGTTAATCGGAATGGACTCATTAGGAGGAATTGGTCCCTAGTGAATTGCAAGGATAAAATTGTTTGTTTCCTTGTTGAAGGAAGTATTAGGAAGGAAATTCAGGGTGTTAAAAGAGCCATTAAATTATGAACTACTACTACTAACCCATTAAGAAAATGTATTCAGAAAGGCTATCAAATTTATGTTGTGTAAGTGGGCTATAATAATTCGAAGGATAAGATAATTTCCTTGGAAACCTTGCCAGTTATTCAAGAAGTTACTCATATATTTATGAGGGAGATACGTGAGCTGCGACCTAAGCGAGACATCAGCTTTACCATAGAATTAGTCACAGGAGAAGCCCCTGTATCAAGAACTCCTTATCGTATGACTATACTCGATTGAACATAAGTGAAAATGAAATTACAAGAGCTATTAGATAAAAGGTATATTTTCCCAAGTGTGCCACCTTGGGAAGTTACAATATTATTCATAAGAAAAAATATGGTACTTTGTGATTATGTATTACTTATAGACAACTTAACAAGTTAACCATAAAAAAGAAATACCCACTACCAAGAATTGATGACTTATTTGATCATGTTAGAGGTGTCAGTGTATTCTCAAGAATCGATCTACAATTTGGATATTATCATATACGAATAAAATAAGACGACATTTGTAAGAAATAATTTAGGACTTTCTATGACTACGATGAATTTTTTGTGCTACCCTTTGGGCTTACTAATGCCGCAACAACATTTATGAGTATGATGAATGCTAATTTACATCCTTACTTAGATAAATTCATTTTGATTTTTATTGATGATATTTTGATTTATTCAAGGAAGTTGTAGGAACATAAGGAACATTTGAGGATTGTACTGCAAGAATTGCGAGAAAACCATCTATATGCTAAGTACATCATGTGAAGGTATTATTGTACACCTAGAGAAGATTGAAGCTATCATGAAATGACCTGTCCCCAAAAATGTTGCAGACATTTGTTTAGTTGGATATTACTATCATTTTATAGAGGGGTTTTCCAAGATCACTTACCCTACAACTTCTTTGTAGAAAAAAGGCAGAGCTTTCAAGTGGAAAAAAATATCAATGGAGTTTTGAACATCTGAAACATGTGTTGACCATAACCCCCATACTGAAATTGGCAAATCCAGATAAAGAGTTTACCGTTTTCACAAATGCATGTCAAGAAGGCATGGAAGTATTTTTAATGCAGGAATTTAGAGTGATAGCTTATGAATCACACAAACTGAAACATCACAAACAACAGGATTCTACTTATGACCTCAAACTAATTGTAGTAGTTCACTTTCAAAAGGTATGGAGACATTATTTATTGTGGAAAAAGTTTCTTTTAGTGACTAATCATTGTTGTTTAATGATTTTCTTTAATCAGACTAACCTAAATGTATGCCAAGCTAGGTGGGCTACTTTTCTAAGCGAATTCAACTTTGACATAAGACATCTTAAAGGGAAAGAGAATCATGTGGTTGATGCACTAAGTAGGAAACTACATTTTGTGTATGAGATTTCTTATTGTCAAGTCGAATCAATTTTTTTTTTAGAAAATTAAGGAATCTTCCCATAAAGACCCTAAATACAAATTATTGTGGCAACAAACGAGTAAGGCATGAAGATTTGGGAGAAAATCTTATTTGGCATAAATAGTGATAATTTGTTAACCCTTAGAGGTAGGATATATGTCCCTAACCAAACCTCTATTAAGAAATTGATGTTGTATGAGTTTCATGGAATCCCATATGTTGCCCAACCTAGATATCAAAAGTTATTTTATGCAATAAAAAATGATTACTTCTGGCTAGGTATGAGGAAGGGAATTATTATGTATTTGGCAAAATCCCTAGAGTGGTAACAAGTTAACACAGAACATCAACACCCTGCTAGTTTACTCCATCGACTACCCATCCTTGAGTAGAAATGGAACACAGTTACCTTAGATTTTATGACAGGTCTACCTAGATCTAAAAAGAGAAATGATTCCATCATGGTAGTGGTGGATAAAATGAGAAAAATAACTCATTTCATACCTTTCAAATCTACGTATAAAATTGTTGAAATTGTAGATATATTTATGAAGGAAATAGTTTGGCTACATGTTATACCAAAGGTGGTGATTTTAGATGACAATGAGAAATTTACCTCAATATTTTGGAAATCCCAATTTACAGGTTTGGCTACACAAATTCAGTTCAGTATCATGTACCACCCATAGACTAATGAAAATATTGAGCGCGTTAATCAAGGTGTTGGAGGATATGATAAGAATGTATTTAATGAAACAACCAACCAAGTGGGAGGAATACATCCACTTAGATGAATTCACATATAATAATAGTTACCATGAATCATTGGGAATAAGTCCTTTTGAAGTGTTGTATGGAGAAAAGAAGAAAAATACCCATCAATTGGAACAACCATGAAGATAAATTAGTACTAGGACCTGATATGCTAGCCAAAATGGGACGAGCGCTGAATAAAGTTCGTTAGAATTCAAAAGTTTCCCAAGATAGGAAAAAGGCTTATGTGTATAGAAAAGGGACCTATAGGGAGTTCCACATAGGAGCTCATCTCTACGTATGAGTTAAGCCAAGAAGAAGTACCTTGTGGTGGGGCAGTTGTGTGAAATTAACACCCCAATATTGTGGACCTTTATATATTTTGGAAAGGATTGCACTTGTAGCATATCAATCTGCATTGCTTGGTCATATTGAGGTCCATAATGTGTTTCATGTTTCACTATCAATGAAATATGTATATCATCTTAGGAATTCCATTAACTAGAGAGATATACAGGTAAAATTTAATTTTGCAATTTGAAATGTATGAATGTAAATTGTAATTAATATGAACTAATGACAAGTTATGATTATGGTGCAACTCAAACCGAATGGAGAGTTCCTGGTAGAGCCTGTATGTTTTCTGAATAAGAAAGAAATTTATTACTAAGGGGAGATATCACCCAGGTTAAAGTGAAATGGAAGCAATTTAGCCTAGAAGAGGCCACCTGGAAAGACAAAGCTGTCATGTGAAAGGAATATCCTAGCTTGTTCCAAAGGGCTAGACTAATCGCTGAGGCAAGTGTTTAGCACGATGGGGGGAAGTTGTAGCACCCAAGATGCTGGGAATATTTGTTATTTCCTGTTGTTTACTTTTACTTTACAAGACTTAATAACTAATGGCTTAGTGAATGTAATATCCCTCTGTTGTTATTTTATTATTTGATTTCACTGGGGGGAATATTGGAAGAAATATGTAAACGGATAATTATTCATATATAAATGAGATGTATGTACTTGAGAATGAGACGCCTAGAAAAGAGATGCTTGCCATGGCTTCATGATAATAATTCTAGATGAAATTCTAGATAAGCTTAAAGGATTGGAGAGAAAGATCAATTAAAACGTTTAAATGGAAAAATATGTTAAACATATAAAAATCCTAAAAGCTCCCTAGGAGAGAAAGGAGGGATTTTATGGAAAATCCTATGCAAGTGAATAAGCCACTAGTAAAGGAAACCTTATAAAGAAGGAAATGTATTAAGTACCAATAGAAGGCATCAAGAGGGGTTGATGATAATTGGGCAAGTTCATCTTAGCTCCTGAGTGAACTAGAGGAACTCAGTTCATGGTTGGGTGGTGAGCACAAGTGTTAAATTATGAAGTGAATTCCCTATAATGTTACTGATAATATTATTGAAGATGTATTTCATTTATATGTGTCTTACTACATTAACTATGAAAAATTGAGTGTGGGTGTGGTAGTCAGCAACACTTGTTAATTTGGTATTGGGTGGGTTTGATGAAACCATTTTGTGACAACATTGTGTCACTTAAACCTCGATTGTTTCTTCCAGTCACTATTTGTTGATCTGGGTATGCGAGGATGTGGATCATCGATGATTTTATTACTAGTTTTGCAAATAACTTTATTTTGATGATCCTAGAACTCCATGAGAACAGATTGTCCTTGGGAAACATTTTATACCATGGTTACATATTTTGATATAATTTACAGGTATTTTTCATTGTTGATTTTCATGAGAAATAATACATTGCAAAATCCATGGATCATGCAAAGAACAATCAATTTAACTTTAATTTGAAAACTGAGTTTTGTTTTTGATGATGCTACTATTGCTAGATAGTTTCCTTTTCCAAGTACTTAAGTGTGTCACCTCTGACTTGTTTAACTGTGATTCCACTAAGATGCTAATAATGTGTAATTCTAAATCATCAATAAGAAAGAATGCACCTCAAATAGCCATCCTTCAAATCAAAGTCCACCTTGGCTATGGCAACACTCCATTTGAATTGCAGGAAGTTTTTACAAAATCTTGCATTAAAGGAATCAACGAAATCTTTGAAACCTCCATAATTTTTTGAAATCTTCCCATGACCAAAATAATTAGGGTGCATCTGCAAAAAAACCCCAGATTGCGGACTTTTTGAAATTTGCCTCCAACTCTTGAGAAAATGCACACAAATTTCGTTGTTTGATGACCCTACGTTTTTTACCAGAAGTTTACCAACATCTTCACATTGTATCAAGGAATAATCTTGTCCTTGTTCCTCAAATGGAGGTTTGCATTGGAATGTTCACAATAATCAAGAGAAATTCCATTCCATGATCTTTTATAGTAGTACTTGCTCTTCCATATATGAGCGATTCCGCACAAAGATTAATGGAAACAGCAAGAACTAGATGTTCAACATATTTAGTGAAGTATATTTCTTCTTTTGTGGCTATGTCATCACTTTCGACAACTGTGAGCTTTTGGATTTTAAATAAACTGAACTTTTCCTTTGCTCCAATAACCTTTTTCATGAGGAAACCTAACCTTTTGGTTGTGGCTCTAATTGCAACTATTAAACTATGACATTTGACTTCATGGTAATTGATTGGGATTGTAGAGGTTTTTTCTTCATATTAACATATCCTACATCTTCCTGGAATACTTCAGCACCCATGTTCTTCTCTCATTTTATTGGTAAAAGTTCGAGCAAATCATTAATTCTGATTTTTGGTTGGATTTTTCTTGCAAAATCTTTGACATTTTAACTGTGTAGAATTGAGCTATAACAAGATATATGTTACTATTTCATCACTATTTGATTTATTTATCTTTTTCATATTAATGATGACATACTACTTATATTTATGTTGTTATGGGTGATATGGAAGAAATTTTGAAGCATGTCTTAAATTCTATATAGGTATAAGTAATTTGGGGACTTACCCTTTATGTTGCACTTCAAGTTATAGGGATGAGATCTTGTGTGGAAAGTTTTACTATTGTAACAAGCAACATTTTTAATTGGTATTCAATAGCTAGTTTTGTATGAGGTTCCCCAAATTTTGAATTGCTTCAGAATGAGAAATTTGCATCTCACAGACTTTAAAGATTCTTTAAATTAGCACATTTTCCATATCACAAAACACAACCCATTGTCAACAGCCGTTGATACTTGGAAATCCAAAAAAAATACTAAAATTGAAATTCCAATTCAATAAACTTTATCATATAACAGAGTTGTTTAACATAAAATAATATGATTGGAGGTACATACTGTAAATCAACTACCAACTAGTATCTAATATGTTTATCAACTTTTACTATTTAAATCCAGAAATCCTATTTGAACTCGTATGTTGTTTTTAACATTAATCTTGAAATTTTCACTTTATTATAAAGTCTTTGTAAAATGTAATCTATGCTACTCTTTTTTCTATACTACTCTTTCCGTTTCTACTAATATAAGAAATTTGCTTTGCAATATATGGCGTAATGGCTAGTTATAATAAATATAAACTAAAATATATATTAATATATTAAATAATTTATATTAATATTAATATTATAATAACAAATATATATTTATTTATATTATATATATTATATATATATATATGTAAAAATATAATATTTATTGATTACATTAAAATATTTCAAACCTAATTTAAATTTAATATCAAATAATATTATTATAATTTATATATTTACCCATAATGTTATAAATACTATATTTTACATTATAAAAATAATATAGTTATTCCAGTTCAGCAACATGAGTTTTTGAGCATTTAGGACGTGCAATGATCAATAGACTGAGAAGGAGAAGAGCCGAAGATGAACCCTAAGTCCGTCGCTGCCACCGCCTCCTTGCTCTCGGCTGCCATCTGGCCTCTGCTTGGCCGTGACGTTGAAGGGGAAGCTCGATACAGTCAAGGAATGTCTGTCTATTTCTTCATTTCTCATACGCAGGTCCTCCAATATTCTTTGAAAGCTCCCCTCCCTCTCATTTTTCTCGCCTTCGGGACTGGGGCAGCGAGATCTTGGACCTCTGCTGCTGCATCTTGTAACAGCCGCCCCCATCGGATTCCAGATGCATTGGCTAAGGACGAAGACGCAGAATTTGCTCTCGTTTCTCCTCAGACGGCGGCTCCTGGGAAGAAATTCTCTGTGCTGGAAGGCTGCTCATTTTTATCAGTACCTTCTCTGTCCCCCCAGAATAGCCGATACTATGTTCTTCACCTTCAAATTTTTTTAAGTTTCCTGAATCCACCTAGAGGAAACATCTGGAAGCTCTTTTGGATGGAACACAATGACAGATTCAGGGACCTTTGGACTTTCTCCTCTTCTCCTCACAAACCCCTATGGAAAGTTCAGGAGGAGAAGGCCCTTCAAAGCTCCAACCTCATCTCGTCTTGGATCTGCAAAGGAAAGCAGAACCCTGATCTTTCTACCACATTCCAGATCCAGATCAGGCTCATCTCTGGAAAAACTTTGCTGCAAAGGGTTGGCTCATCGGATCTTGTGCAGGACCTCAAGCATGCTCTGCATCTCAAGTTGGGGATACCCTTTGCAGCTCAATGACTTCTCCACGAAGGTAAACAACTCGAGGATAATCTCCCCCTGTCTTTTTACAGCATTAAGAGAAATACATCCATTACTTTTACCCTTTGTTTAACAGGGGGAGCTGTAGGACAGTCATCCTTAGCTAAAGCTTCTTCTTACAAAGAAGTTTTCCATGCTCAGATGCCTAAGAAAATAGCTCCACCATCTCAGGCTCCCAAGCCTTTTCTGGTGGACAAACTGGAGGAAACCCCCTCCATTGAAATCATGCATCCAACGCTGGATGAGCAAAACCAAAAGTTTGCAGATCATGCCATTATTTGCAGGTTCAATGGGCTATGGCCACACACAACAGACCTCTACCAATGGCTTCACTCTAACTGGACCAACAATTGCAAGGTGTTGTTATGCTCAAAGGGCTTCTTCATTGTAGTGTTCGCTTTTGATGAGGATTACCAAAAAGCTTTAACTGCAGGCCCATGGTTCTGGGGCTCAGCAGGTTTATTCCTTACCCCTTGGTTCCCAGATTTTGATCCTGCTACAGCAATCATCACCAAGCTCCCTATCTGGGTCAGACTTCCAAATCTCTCGGCACACCTTTGGCATTTTGTTGTATTCCAAGGGATTGGTAACTCTCTAGGCTGCTTGCTAGACACAGATGTCTCTAGAGGGGAAAAGGGCCTATACACCTTTGTTAGAATCTGTGTAGAAATACATATGAGAAAAGGTCTCCCTGAACAGATCAATCTCAAAATTGGAGACTTCCATTGGACTCACACCTTGGATTACGAGAACACAGCGTTTCACTGCCGAAACTGCCATCACATAGGGCACCTTCAGAGTTCTTGTCCCACGATGGCTTCCCAAAAGAAGAAAGTCAACCCCAAGCAGAAATCCAAAAGTTGGAAGCCTCATGATCCTCCCCGCATGGATGACTTTAATTTCAGTTGAGATGAAGAGGAAGAGGATGCGGAAGGAATGGAAGCAAAGCTAGCACAGAATCCGCCCTTGACTGATCCTAAGGATTTGTTTGTCCCACCAATCTCACAGAAAACAAATCATGAATCCTCCACCTCGGACTCAGACAAGGAGTCCTCCCCGTACCGCTTAGCTTGCAAGTCATGCTGGTTCAGGAGAGTCCTCCTGATTGGGTCAAAGTTGGTAAAAAGAGAGGGAAAAAATGCCGAATAATTGATTCTACACATGTTTGGTAGAATCCTCTGTTCTGTTCTTGCTCCTCTATTCTTCTTGTTTCTTCTCACTCAGTTAAGCTCTCTTCTCTTCTTCTTTTAGGGGCCGAGGTGGATAGCATATCCTTTTCGGCAACCTATGTTCTTGCATCTCTTGCTTGTAACTTCTTATTGTAGCATACGTCCTTTTAATAGAATTAGTTTTTACTGAGAAAAAAAACATGAGTTTTTGAGCATAATATTTTTCACGCCCATGACAGTAATGACCAATTTGCATTTTCACGTAACTATAATATGTGTTATTGACATTGTTTTGCTAAGATAAAAGTATATACTGTTATGAAAGTTTCATAATTATTCTATTTAAACTTAAAAAATTAAAATATTAAAATTTACATATTTGTTTTGTTTCATAATTTAAACATATTAAATTACAAACCTTAAATTCAAATGAGAAGACTCATAAATATTTCATCTAATTATTTGATAGAAGTATAAAATACACTTTATTTCACATTAAAATTAATTGGTATAAATGTTACAAATTTATATCTCTCATATATCTTTTAATTATAGATTGCAAAATAAAATTTTGCAATTCATAAGATGCATATGTAATAAAAGTCACGCCCATGACAGTAATGACGTATTTGCATTTTCAGGTAACTATATGTGTTATTGACATTTTTTTGCTAAGATAAAAGTATATACTTTTATGACAGTTTCATAATTATTTTATTTAAACCTAAAAAATTAAAATATTAAAATTTACATATTTGTTTTGTTTCATAATTTAAACATATTAAATTACAAACCTTAAATTTAAATGAGAAGACTCGTAAATATTTCATCTAATTATTTGATAGAAGTATAAATACACTTTATTTCACATTAAAGTTAATTGGTATAAATGTTACAAATTTATATCTCTCATATATCTTTTTAATTATAGATTGCAAAATAAAATTTTGGAATTCATAAGATGGATTTGTAATAAAAGAAAGAAATTGAACTATTCAATATTTGAATATGTATTTAAAGTCTTTGGGGACCTACATTTTACTTTTCAAACATTTGTAAGTGCTTGGAGCCGAGGTTTTTGATTACAAAAGAGTGTAAAATGCATGTGTATTTGTTTTTATAAATATATGAACTTGTCTTCTAAGTAGGTATATAAAATATTTGAGCAGAATAAATAGTGTATTATGCAAATCCATTTAAAAATTTATGAACTTGTCTTTCAAGTAGTAAATAAAGTATTTCAGCATAATAAAAAGCTAGACAAGAATGTAGGATTAATTCCATTCAAATTACCTTTTATTTTTTTTCTTTTTTCTTTCCGAATATTATAAGGAGTAAAGTCAAATAATTGATTTCTTACTAAATTTTCAGAGTATTTTATAATCCACTACTTAAATAAACATTAAATTAAAAAAATATAATAATTATTAAATAATTTAATTTTGAAATTTAGTTAATATTTCATAATTTGTAATATAAATAATAATATGAATAATTGATTATATCTTGAAACTTGATATAGCATTTAAGTTTTTACAATGTGTATAAAAATGAAGTTGGACGTGGACATAATAATTACTGATTGATTCTATATTGAGATTAGATTTGATATTTCAAAATATATAATTTAAACAGATTCTAGATTCTATTTAATATTTCAGAATATGTAGTTTAGACAGATTATAAATAAAAATCATGCTTAATGTGGGCCAATAATCATTGATTGATTCTACCTTGAAACTTGAAGTGAAGTTCTGTTTATTATTAGATTTTATTTTTATAAAATAAATGTAAAAAATATTTGAAAAATTACAATTGAATGTGTTAAGTCAAATTATTTTTTATGTTAATCAAGTGTTAAGTAAAATTAATTGTTTAACTGTAAATTAATTGTTATCTGTTTTTATTAAATGCAAGTGTTCCTAGTGTTTGAAAAGATATTTAATAGTATATTAATTCTATTATTTTTATAGATTTATTAATATATTAATTTATAAGGTGATTAAAATCATAAATGAGAATTATATCATTCTAAACCATTATATCATTGTAAACATTGTAAAAAAAAAAGCCATTGTTATAAAGAAAATGTCATTTTCAAAGTCCTAATGCCAAAAATTAGGAATGGATTTGTGAGGGATTTGTGAAAAAGTTAAGACATAGCAGGAAACAAAATATATGTAGAGTACATAATACATATGGAAAAATATGGCAAGATAAATGGACGACACCCATTTGGAAAACACATGTCCCAGGATATCACAAAATTTGAAATTTGAAATGTACGTCGCATAGTAAAAGCTCTTGGCAATGAACCAGCCATAGATCTCCGATGGGGACATCCTTGTACTGTGTCAATATATTGCCCGGACCAAGTCCCTCATGCCCTCTTTCGCCTGTTGACTTCCTCCCATGCTCTCTCCAGCCTGTTGTCTTCCTTGGTAGCTTACTGGGAGTCATATCTCTTATCCTCAAACATTAGCCATGGATTGAAAATTTTTATATATTTTACCAGAATAAGAAAGGTAATTGAAAATGAAAAAACTATATATTTAACTCTTAGGATGTGTAGGAGAAGAGAACAAGTTATGTGCCTGTGGAATACAGCTCAACAAATGGTGAGATCAATTATATGTCTGAACTCTCTGTTTCAGTGGTCGAAAGGCATTCTTCTTTATGGCTTTATGCAGATCTCATTCTCTTGGAAACCTGGTAAGATAAAACTCAAAGAATACTGACAAAAAAGCCAGAAATCATTATTCAAAAGTTTGGAGTATTTTTAATGCTGCTTGTGGCGTTATATACCGAAACGAAAATAATTGACCAAGGGATTCAACCCGAAATCTTTTGCTAAAAATTTGTGTGTTTGTCACATTCATGCTAGATTAGAAATTAAGTTAAGAGAGCAGCTCAAAAGACATTGTTTCTCGGCGAAGAAATATTTTTGTCACAACTACCATCAATCTCGGCCAAGAAATATTGTTGTCACTACTATTAGGAATTATGTAAAATCCTAATGTGGCCAGGCTTGATGATGGATGAGGTGAGGGGTAGAACAAGGCAAGTGGTTAAATCTATTTAATGTTTTACATTAAACCTAAAATCGAAAAGGGACATATTAAACTAAAGTTTAATATTAAACTTAAAAACATTAAAAGACATCTATATTATATAATCTAAAATACGCACAGATATAAACCTAAAATGCGCATCTATTATATATTGTATTAAAACCTAAACCTAAAATTACTTACCCAATGCCGCACCAAGGAAGATTGATGCCATTATAACACGGCCGTTACAGCGATGGTCGCGCCCACGTTACATGTATGGCGGCCCGTTTCATAATGTAAGGTCGACAACCAGTTTCAATGTGGTCTTTTATTTTTAGTCACTGCACTTCCGGGCTGGCAGGGACTATAGTAATCGATTTGTAAAGCTAGCATTATTTTGGCACTGTAACCAACCAACGTGTACGATAACCAACCAACTTTATATAACTTAAAACAAAGTTCGCTGAAATGCAGCACGATATTTTATATTTTTTTATTCCTTTAACCAATGAACGGATTTTTCATCTTATTTGGCCTCAAAACGAGGCATACGGGCAGGTATACGGGCTCAAAAGTTAGGACAAGTACAAGTGATCAGGTCATTTGACAGTTTCATGAACTCAGTTTCATGAACTAATGCTAGGTTTGCATTAGCATTAATCGCCTAACATAAAATGTTAACAAAACTAACAAAACTTATGTACTTATGTTAAACCATAACCATGGCGGCCCTGCCGTGTCAACATTGCCCTGCCGTGTCAAACAATCCCTGCAGTGCCGTGTCAAAACTGTAATTTGCATGAGAACAACGGCCTGCCTTAAAATGATCTTTGTTTGTTATCCGTAGCCAAACGTAGAGAGTCTGTAAGATCAAGTTGGAATCATGAGGCATGAGGCAGGTCAATCACCAGCCGTAAGATGAAGCTTTGATGTTGCCTGCAAAGAACCCCTGCTTCTGTAGCGTGGAAACTCTAGCAAAGTTCTGTGGCCTGCAGGATCGTACTGTTCCTCTTCTACAGAGGAGAGGTCAAACGCAGCATTGCCTTCAGGAACACCATCTGCAATAAACATTTTCAAAGAATAAATTGCTTTCAAAGACTTATATGACAGATAAATTGCTTTTTCTTTTAATCTGTGCAGCTCTATACACGCAAATATTAGAATACTATAAATTGCTTTTTCTTTTAATCTGTGCAGCTCTATACACGCAAATATTAGAATACTATAAATTGCTTTTTCTTTTAATCTGTGCAGCTCTATACACGCAAAGTTGAAGCAAGGGCGTTAGCATGGATGAATTCAGGGTTATAATTCATTCTTAAATTAAGATATGATATGCCTATGAATGTTGTGTAAATGTGCTTATGAAATGCTGTGTAAATATGCGTATGACTGATGCTGAGCGGAATTGTTTGCCCAAGCCATACCCTTCTTGCCTATATACCAAACTGGCTAAAGATCAAGAAGCCGACGCCCTATCAAGCAAAAGCACAGCACTTTATTTTGTTTCTGCAAAGTGGATTGATAACAACTGCGCCGAGTTTCCAACAGCGTCTGCCCATCCATAGTCGGGCTCGGCCCTTTCATTCAGCACATATAGTATTACTATTAGTAAAAATTCCCTGAGATACCTAACACAAACAATCAAACATAGATGCAAATATTTCTTTGGACTACTAGAAATCTCAGTCATTGCCATTTTCAGAAATTAAAACCACAAATGCAGCACATATATTCGTAGATAAAAATTATGGCCATATTTCCCTGCCAGTTATCTTGCCATCAATTCTCCACAAAACTAAACTCTTGCATTAACTAAATATTGATTAGTGAAGAAACAAAGGTTTGTTCTCGTCACTTATTGTGATCTGCCTATTGTAAGCTTGCTCACAAATTTTCTGTAGCCCATACAATTTACAAACAGGAAAATGCAAATATACAGAGTATTAAGCTGCAATATTTATTATCTAACATGCACCATAGATTGTCTGAGGAAAGGCGAACAAGATAATACCTTTCAACGTTGCATTTGTGCAAGAGTTTGGCTTATTTCCACTCGAAGTGGCCACGACAGTTGGGGCCTAAGAAAGTACAATACATTAATCAAACTATATGTACACATAATTCAATACAACCAATCAAGCTCTATGCAATCAATCAAGATCTGTGCAGGCAGAGTTCAGTGCAAATATTCAAGCTCTGTCCAGACACATTTCAAAATAGACAATCAAGTTCAGTGTACGCACATTTCAAGATAGTGTCAAGCTCTATCCAGACAATACTTCCATATGAACAAAAAATAGGCTTTTTTTCCATTTTTATGGAAATATGATTCCATGAAAACCCAAGACGCTAAATAACCGATTTCCTACATAGACATTCATGGTTTAAGCTCAAATAAACAACATTTAGCATGATAGCTTACCCGAACTGAGTAAAAGGACTTGAATAAACTTATTGTCTCCATTTTCTTTACAGATTTTCAGGATGCCGAAGAAACCTGCCAGCAATGGCGAATATGCAGTTAGCTCCTCTGTCGACTGAACCTCACCTGTTCGCGGCCGCAGCTTACGACCTCGATATAAACCTTCCCCCTTCACACAGTAAAAAGGTTGCAATGGTTGACGGGGTTAACTGCTGCATCTGCCTCTACGGTAGCTTCCATTCGGTCAATGAACTTATCCAGGTTTGCATCTTATATAATGATGGAAGGATCTGGATATTGAATATGGCCTATAATTGCTCCTGGGTGCGGATCTCGTCAGTGTGGGTCTGGATCACGAAGGTCTGGGTCTCGATCCGGCACTGATGGAAGGTATGCTGCTGGTACTGGATCAAGAGCTTACTGAATGAACAAGGGAAGCAGCTGAACGTCCGATAGAGAGGGCTTACCTTCGGAGTAGGAGACAACCATACGTAGGGCGAGTACCAACAACTGGCAGCCATCGAGCCACAAGTCCATTCGAACATAGTGTAATGACAACTGGACATATTTTACGAACACATGATTTACCGATGTATATTTACTGATGTGCAATTCAACATTTGTTTCTTCACTTTACATAGCTTATCATGTGTTGTTTCACTTTATAGAACATATTTGCATTAGCTCTGCCATAAGCGTATTGTTTGGTCATCTTCTGAATATTTCCTTTGATATTAGTATGAGGTGTTTTTTTATTTCTATTGTTCATATATATCTTTTATTTCATAGTGTTCATATATATCTTTTGACATCCGAACTTTACTGGAAGAGAACCAGCACATTGGCTATTAGGATTCAGATGTCAATACGTCAAATTGGAGCAAAGATGCGTTATTGAGCATATTGAGTAAAAGTTCTGAGTGGCTGATTGAACTCTATGATTCATGTATACTTATAGATATTAACAATATGGAGGCCCATGTTAATTCTTTTGTATTTATACAGTGAAACAAAGCCCAACTACTGCTAAAAACTCGCTTGATTTCAGGTACGATATTCTTTGGCAGAGCACCGAAAAGTACCATGCATGAACCTCTCAGTGGAATCTTCCGTGGTTCTGCTAGAACGAGCGGAGAGCAAGAGAACCATGACGTGAAGCACTAGAATCAATCTCATGGCTAATCGCTTTGTGAAGGAATTACAGATTTGTTTGGTGTTCGAACTAGAGCTGTTTATTGACAGTAAGGCCAACAATGCATCTGTGGGCAAAATCAAATCATCTTCCACACAAGACAGCATTTGCAACCTAACAAACAAATCGACGACTTTCGACTTTTTGTTTGACTATTGGGCTGGGGCAGGGACTAGCTGCCCCGCAGCCCGTCTTTTTATTTCTAGTTTTCGACATGGTTTTATTATTTATTATATATATATATATATATATATATATATATTATATATATATATAATGATTTAAATATATAAGGAAGTTATCAATTACAATTCCTTTAATTAATACAGATACAGTGACAAGTATAAATATATTAACATCTTCAAATTAAAATCATCTCATAAAAAAATTAAATCATCCCATCAAAAAATTAATTATCAAATAAATTAAAATTACCCAATTCCAAAGGGCCCTATAAACATAATTATATTCATTATTTCCGTTTAATGAAAAAAAAAAAATCATTTGCCTGAAAATTTTATTGCCATATATAGTTACATAAAGATAATTTTCATAAAGAATTCGGTAAATCTCATGTTGTAAAATTGGCTAAGTGTTGGCTTGGAGTTTGTCAAGCACACTAGCACATTGTACTCTTGAAAAACTGATATATCATATATTGTTGGGCAGACTGTTCGAGAGTTGCCCCTTCCCTTTATATCTTGCAATTGATGTCTTTTATAATTGCTTTGATAATGAATGAGTATGGGCTTCATTGATATAAAGGTCTAATGCATTTTACTTCGTTGCGAAAAACAAACTAAGTATCTGTTGCGAATTAGGCGTAGTCCGCACAAATAAGTATTGTTAAAAAGAAAGTGTGGGGTGGTGCCGCACCTCGCCGGCACGGTTGGAAGACCACCGCCGCCTGTGCGCATGACAGTTGGAATCAGAGCTTGGAAAAGCTTGTGAAGAAGAGATGACAGGTACTTGCAGGTGAAGGAAGTGGTTTCACACTCAAGTGGAACAAGGACTGGTTCATTATGTAGGGACCGGATGAAAGACTGAAAGGTAAGATGGACGATACACCTACGAAAGGTGAGTTTAACCATGGACCGGGTGAAGTCTTTAGGTACGAAGTGTTGGAACGAATGAAACAATGGAGTTCTAACTGGGTTGCGATTAAGGCCAAGAACATGAAGTTTCGGGAAGGTTGTTCGGAACTGAGAAGGGAACTTGAAGAGCTCAGGAGCCAATGCGGAAGTACGGCAGATAATGAACTCAAGGAACTTGATAAGGAGATCCAACGAAGTGGTCTTGGTCTTCAAGAGCTCTTTGATGAAAGAGCCCGTTTAAGGAAGGAAAGTGCCAAGTTGGAGGCCGAAATCAAGCTGATTGAGGAAGAGATAAAAGGAAAGCTTCTTGGGAAGAAGATCGTTGTGATCGATCAAGAGGAGCTTGATTACATTGACAAGCTGGGGACTTACTACCGTGACAAACCATAGGATGTGCGGGAGCTGAGTTCTATGAGAGTAGTCGATGGACACTTGGTTGGTGCACTTGAGCAGAGGTCGATGAAGGATAAGCTTGAGGGAGTTCAAGCTAGACCAGGATCGGGTTGCCTTGATGAGCCAAGCAAGGAGGTGAAGTACCTTAAGAAGGAAGTCAAGTTGGAGCATGAGCCAATTGACTCTTCTGAGGCCGAATTCTTGAAGAAGGTTGCTCATATGAGACATAAGACAAAGCGGACAAAAGGAAGTAATGCCTTGAAGCTGAGTTTTGTGCACGTGACCGTGAAGGGCAAGAGATTTGCAGCTTTGGTTGATACAGGGGCTACACATAGCTTCTTGAGTAAGAAGGCAGCAAAGTCTTTTGGAAAGAAAGCGGGAATGGAGAGGGAATTGAGTGCTTTCAAAGCAGTCAACTCTACCATGAAAGCTGTTATTGGTGTTATGAAGGACACTCAAATGAAAGTAGGATCGTGGTTTGGAAAGTTGGACTTGAGAGTTGTGGACATGGATGATCACTCTATGGTGTTGGGGCAGGACTTCATGAGGCTTGCACAAGCTGTACCGATGGTGGACCGAGACATACTCTTGATTACAGCCGAAGGGACAACCATGATAGTACCAATGAATAGAAGGAGCTGCTTGGGGTATAGGCCAAGGATGAATTCTATGACATTATATCCCAAAGATCCGAATGTGAAGCACGAGGATGTGGAGCAAAGAGGACTTGGGAGTATGACTCAAACAACGAAGGAAGGGAAGATGATCGACTTCGTTCCAAGGGTGAGAAAGAATGAGGCAAGTGAGAAGGCAGTCTCACGAACCTTGAGACACTTGATAGAGACATCCTCTACTAATGATCTTCACAATGGGGTTGCAAAAGAAGTGAGTCCAAGTACTACTTCAGAGGCAGTGGTTGATGAGGATTATGAGGGTAGAGATCCTGCTGGCATAGTGGACTTTTGCAGGTATGCCATGGGCATATATGACTTTCAGTTGACAAAGGACAAGCTCAAGGAGCTTGGGTGTACATGTGAGGAGGTTGAGGCTGTGCATACATACTTGAGGACACAACATCAATCCGACACATGAGTGGATGAGAGTCAGGGAGGGAACTTCCTGGCCCTCCTTTCTCTATAGACAACCTTGGAGATAGGTTGGTGTGGAGGCCTTGATAGGGAGGAACCACACCAACTATACAAGGGGGCTTCAAAGGAGGCTTCTTTATAATAGATTGCAGACTTGGGTGCAGATGACCAGATGTTGGGATGAGGTCGACATGAGTTGGACATCATGGGCATTCTATGGGAATATGTCGAAGCAAAGGATGTTGTGCAGATGCTGTTATGACTTGTATGAGCTAGTGGAGAGGTTGTACACTCTTGTGCAACTAAGCCATGGCTTGATCATGTTGCAGATGGATGAAGACTACTTCATGGACCTGAGCATGGGAGATTCTTGACGAGTCCAAGATGTGGCAAAAAGTCAACGGAAAGAATGATGGTGACATAAGGATGTGCATTCCTGTGGTTTAGGCTTATAGTTGGACTAGCTACCCAACTAGTTCGAGGCATGGGGGGATCCAATGTGCAGAGGTATGTCAAAGTCAGCATGGACCGGGAGGAGAGACTACATGGAGGAACTCACGAGGATGGAGGAAGGTGTTCTCTTGAGGCACTTGACTTGTTGATGAGGTGCTCTCTTGAAACACTTGACTTGACACTTGATGGAGAAGTGTTCTCTTTGAGCACTTGGTAGTTCGATGAGATGTTTGCACATGGTGGAGTTGGTGACATGATGGAGGACACATTGTTGCAGTGGACATGTAGCTTGATGTTGAAAGGATCAGCCTTTCATGAGAAACATGGAGACGTTGTGGCAGGTGGTCGATGGCCATGGACATCTATGACATACCTTGGTATGACATCTCTTGGTGGCAGTTGGTCACTTAGATGCGACATGGTGGAGATGAGCCTACATATGTTGCATGGATGTTTGCCATATGTGGAGGAGTTGACATCATGGTTTGATTCTTGGAGTTGAGATGTTGTTGAGGACGACAACGAATTCAGGTGGAGGAGGATGTAAGGCCCTCCGGCGCAAACGCGCCGGGCGAACGATGGGTCGAGCACACGATGGAACGAGCGTCGGGCGAACGTGAGTTGGGCACATGGTGAACAGGCGGTTATGCGACGGTGAGTTAGATGGGCGTGCGGGTGGGCATGCACGACGACGAGCCGGGTGACGACGAGCTGGGCGCACGATGGACGGGCGACACGCCGGGCGGGCGTGCATGACTGCACACGGACGGGCGCGTGGGTAGGAGCGCACGACGAGCTATGGATGCGAATGAGCAGAAACGCTTATGCGACTAAGTGTTTGATAGGTTTATAGGCGTGGAAGAGTAACAAGCATATGGAGAAAGCCGACAAAAGATGTTGGGCATTGGGGCTTGCGTGCAAGCGTTTTGGGGGGTCGGCCAAGGGGCGTCCACCCACCCATCGTTCAACGTTGAAGGCGTATAAATTAATGGAAGTTGAACGCTCAAATGGAAGCAAGCAACTCACTCTCTCATCTACGCATTAACAAGTGAGGAAGGCGCAGAAAGTGCGCATAGCTCATGCGCATAAGGGGATAAGTGCGCAGAGATAACACTTGGGTTCTGGTTGATGTAAGAAGGCGTGTGAACGGTTTGAAGTGCAGATTGTGCAGGACGTGTAAGGGTGTCTTGGTGACCCGTGTGTGGGCACCCACTCTTGGTGCAAGTGTGCACACTCTCTTATGTAAAGTCATGTTGCATCATGTTGTAAAATTGGCTAAGTGTTGGCTTGGAGTTTGCCAAGCACACTAGCACATTGTACTCTTGAAAAACTGATATATAATATATTGTTGGGCAGACTATTCGAGAGTTTCCCCTCCCCTTTATATCTTTCAATTGATGTCTTTTATAATTGTTGTGATAATGAATGAGTATGGGCTTCATTGATATAAAGGTCTAATGCATTTTACTTCGTTGCGAAAAACAAACTAAGTATCGGTTGTGAATTAGGCGTAGTCCGCACACATAAGTATTGTTAAAAAGAAAGTGTGGAGTGGTGCCGCACCTCGCTGGCACGGTTGAAAGACCACCGCCGCCTGCGGGTGTGACACATACGATCCTTGGCCGGCCAAATAGAACGCAACATATGATGTATACGCAAATATTTAAACGATATGTTGAAGGGATCGTTATTTTTGGATGGTAAGTTTAGGGGATTGCTAATTTGAAGGATGAAATTAGTGATCAGTGCCTTGTCATAGTGAAGAGTGCAGCGTTCACCCACTTTGTTGTATCATGAATTTGATTGACATCGGATAAAGCAGTTCGTTTTTTCCTGCGGTTCAAACTTGTTTTGTGTCATAAGGAGATGGTTTGTAAGTTCGGAAAATATCAGAAATCATGTAGTTTTATGATTTAGTTACAGTGTTATTTTTTTACGTTCATTATATTCTATGTTTTACAAGTTTTTGGTACGCGGGTATTTCTTGTCGGTGGGAACTGAGTATCTAGAAGGGCCGTAAGTTTTCCCGAATTTATAGGAAACACTAAATTTTTTTGGAGTAATATAATATATTAAAATTTAATATATATTAAAAAAAAAAATAAAAATGATTAATTTATTTTCATCTAAAATTTGTCAATGAAATTTTATCTTGCAAAGAAATATGTAAAAGATTGAACTTTGAAACACTGCAAAAGAAAAATCAAAATATTAATCTATCAACAATTTACTAATCAAATTTTTTTTGAACAAAGAAACACACAATACTCTTAAATCGGGAAAAAAATTGTTATTACTCAATTATTAAGTGAGTTAATGCACTGGGTGAATTCCTCTTCCTTGACATAACCTCACCAATATTATATATATATATGTGTGTGTGTGTATATAGATAAGAAAAAATAAAATATATATTAATCATAATTAAAAAAAATACATAACCTCACCAATATTATATAAAGAGAGTTTTGTTTAATTAAATTATATTCCCAAACTATTATTTTTTTATACTTAAATAATATGAAATTGAATTAATTTTTTAATACTGTTTATATTTCATAATTTCAACTATTTTTTTCTTTAGTATTCCATATTTTGCCCATTCAGCTAAGGCAATAATGATGGCTTTTTCTGTGGCCAACAATGTCTAAATGCTTTCGTATCCATCCACCATCTATGTATATGAGGAGAATGAATAACTTTGCAATGGCAAAGATCAGAATAGACCATGCGCTTCATCTTCACTTGGATAGAATGTGATTCCATAATGGGTTGTTTCTCTTAGTTCCAGACCCATATCCAGATCTAAACCAACAACATACCCTTCTCTTCGCAGAGTGCCATGAGTTGCATCCTCAAATACACCTAAATTTACAATTATTCATTGCAATGAAGCTCCCAAAACATCAAAAAATTGTTGCAGTGCTCTGGAAAAGCTCCAAAAGCTCTAAAGTACCTGTTAAAGCTCATAGTGGTTTTGGAGCATTTGTGACCCACACCCAAACTCCGAGGAGGGGGAGGCATATCATATTATTTTGGTGTTGTTAAATATTTTTCATGAAATCTAAAATTAAGAGCATTTGAATCGTTTTTTAATGTGCAAATAGATTCATCACCAAAAATCCTTGATGTACCAAAAATATAGGAGATTCACAGCGATAACCCACATTTCCAAAAGCTTTTGCTAGACTTTTCCAAAATCTTACCTGAATTTCTATTTTCTTGACGGCAAAATTGTGATCTGGAAAGTTTATTTTCAAAGAGTCTTAACTTACAAGAAAGATATCAAGCTGCAACTTGGAATATGAGAACAATGACATTGCACTTTTTTATTCCAGTCGTACAACTTGTTTCAATGGGAAGGTGACGTGATTCCAGTCAAACATTATGGAACGAATAACAGATCATATAATATTTATGACGATGAAAGACAGATAATTGGATTGGAGGAACTCGCAATTTGCGAATGCAATGCGCGCATTTTGGGACCAGCCTGTAAATCATTGAAATGCAGAGCTGGAATCTTCATAAGTCACTCCACCCATTTAGCATTTCTCTTTGTTGTTGGTAGAAAAATAAAAGAATCAAAACCCTCCGATTTGTCAAAGTTTTTCCAACGCTCAAACCCACCCGGATAAGTAATTGGAATAATCTTAACTCTTCCACTTGCTCTTTGGGTTATGAGTAAATTTGTTCTTCTTCCATGACAATACATATACCGACGCATCCCCTACACGCAATAATAATGTGAATAATAAAAATAATAAGATGACCGTCTGACCACTCTTTGTTGTTGATAAGAACAATCGATAAGATTCTTAGTTGAGCAAGAAACTGGCAAGTTGGTCAACAGCCCAAGTGGAAAATGATGCGCATAAAGAAAACAACCATTGACGATGCGGGTCCAGGCCAGGCTAAGAGAGTCGGTGCGCCTCATTTGTCCGGCCCCGGGGTTTTTTTGGAGGGCAACAAATAACCAGTTTATGGGTATAAATGCCTGGCCGCAGTTGGATTTTGCCATGCCATAATTCAAACGGGACGGGACATATACAATCTCTAGGTATTTATGACCCATTGACAAACTAGTTATTTTCAACGCGAAATCTGATTATCTGACGCTTACGCTTTAAGTGCGGGAGTCTCTTCGTCAAAGACTCAAGCCAACTTTCCAGAAACCAGATGTGGGTGACCCTACGTCTCCTTTCTCGTATCCATGCAACGGAATCTGATTATCTGACGCTTACGCTTTAAGTGGGTCTATCAGAGACGCAAGCCAACTTTCCATAAACCAGATGTGGGTGACCCTACGTCTCCTTCCTCGTAACCATGTAATTATTAGAGAAAATCTAAATTACCGCTATTAAACTTTCAGATTTTGAATGTACAGAGATTTGCAACGGTACTAAATCCATTTTCATATAAAAACAACACGGTTTTGGTAAAAAATGAACAAAATCAAATAACTTAGTGCGCTAATTTGTGACATATGTGGTTACATTTGAGGTCATGCCGTGGGCGGGTGTCCTCATGTTTTGAGGTTATCCAAGAACAATGACGAAATCGCCGCATGCCACAGCTACCACACAGTTTCCGACAGCTCCGGCCGGCGTCTTGCCGATCGCCATTTTAAATTGAGCGTGTCACATAATTCCCGTTGCCTCTTGACTATTGATGGTCACTTTTTAAAGTTCTTTAATGGTTAAAATGGCATTATTCCACTAGAATTTGGTGAAGATGATGATATAATTTTGGTTAAATTATAGTTTTTTACCAATAATAATATTAATATTTTGAAAATTAAATATTTAAAAAAAAAATAAATATGAGATTTTAATAAGAGATTTTAATTTTTTGAAGTGTAAATTTCTTTTTTGAGTGTAAAATTTGAGGAAAGGTTTGCATCTTGAGAGATTTAATCCTTCTCGACGCATCAACTGTTAAGCTGGGTCTAGTCTAGTTTCACTCGCGGTCATACAAAATTCTCTGAACATTTAATTATGTTAATCATTTTAAATATGCTAAAATTTCCCCGGATGCGGGTGCTTAACGATGAATTTAAAGCGATGGGACGGGCGAGCAGTGATGTCCACCTGCCCGCCATGCGCAGAAGCGTTGTGTCCACATGGGGGAAGGGACATTCTCAGCGGCACGGGTTCAGGCATAAAAAAACGCAGCAGAGGAGCATTAACGCTCGCTCCGTCCACCTCCGCATGTGAAACAGGGCTCGGCTCCTCGGCTCCCATGAATGCCACAATAATGGCGGGAGTGCCTCGAGGCAAGGGTGGGTGCAATATTAACGGCTGCAGCATTGGATTTACCATGTTAAGACAGGCTTCGCTCGGGTTTCTTCTGCTGCCTCTGGCGCTATTGGGGTTGAGCCCTGGTCAGAAATCTCAGGTCATTCCCTCAATTGAGGTTGCTCCCAACCTTTGTCCGTTTGTTTGGCTTATGAATTTCCTTCAAGATCCTCACCCGTCTGTCAGGTCCACTCCCCCGCCTGCATTTGATTTACTCTGTATTCTGAGATCCAATTCGGCTCTATCCAGCCCTGCAATTATGGTTCGGCCTCGACAGCGAATGCTCAGCCGTCGAGGCACCACTCGTGGTGGGTCCTCGCGCCGTTCAGTCGATGCGGAGACCTCCCATCATTGCCATTGTCATTGCCATTGCCCTCACGCTGAAGGTGCAAGTTTTCTTAGGCCTAGCCAATTTCTGGAAGCCAGCTCTCTTGGGTCCTCTTCCTCGCCCTCCTTTGGCTCAGCAGTTTTCAAGTTCAATAGTTCTCTGAACCGTCCCCGAATCAACGCCCATGTTTCAGTGCTTTTCATTGAGGAGGCCCAAGAAGAGGGAAAATCCAGCGCTCAAAGGGAGATAACACCACTAGCTGATAATACGAGAGCTATGGAGACACCCTCTGCAGATCCCACGAAGGTAACGGAGAGACCATCTAGCCAGAATGAGGACGTCAAGATGGAGCCTATCATGACTGCAGCGGAGGAGGTCCAAACACAGGACATGGAGGAATACGGCTGGTGCAGGATAGTGGAGGAGGTTCCTGAGGATTAACTGTGGCTCCTTCTCAGGTTACGTGGCCCGTAATGGAGGGATTTTGTCAATTCCGATGTTTTGGTTATGTAATTGTGTCAAAGCTATTGTGTGCATGTGTCAATGCTGTAGAGCATTTATCTGTGTTCAGGTTCTGGTTATTTATACATGGATAGATACTACTCTGTGTCAAAATGTTTTTGAGCTCCCCTGTGCGGGAATGGTCTTTTTTTATTCCCCTAGCCCCTGAATGGGAAAGACTAATCGTCTGGTTCGTCCTCTTATCTGTGAACGCTGTTGTTCCACGCTGCCATTACCTCCAGGCAGCTGGTTCTCTTTTGACAGTTTGATTGTAATTGTACCTTGATTTTGTATATAATAGAATAGTTTTATAGAGAAAAAAAAAATATGCTAAAAGTTCTTTGAACATTTAATCATGTTGATCATTTTAAATATGCTAAATATGTCTAGGATTAATTTGGCCAAATTAATTTAAAATTTGCTTAGTTACCTCATTTTGTTGAGATGAGAGAGATTCTTAGTAACTTGAATGATGAAAAATGATGAAATACAAATTTTGAGTGCAAAGTGTCAATGTAACAATTTTGATAGATAGAAAATGTGGATACTAAGAATATAGTCAATTACAAACAATCCTTCTTGCAATCAATATAAATCTATTTTCTTCTACTCTTCATATTGTCACACCTCAATCTGAAACTATATTATTCTACTGTTGTTATTGTCACACCTATTATTTTATCCATTTTTTCATATTGATCATATGAAAAGAGTAGTTGGAATCATACACCATTCAAATATTTAACTCAAGCTACTGTAGTAAACAACATACCTTGTGTCACAAATGCTGAAGCCTCGGAAGTCTTTCAACTGAGCTTTCGGTGTGCGGCAACACCGAACACTTTCTTTTCACCAATACTTATGTTCATGGAATACGCCTAACCACTTATTCTACTTACTTTGTGTTTCACAACCAAGTAATTATTAATGTTCCTTTATACCAATGAACACCCATACACATTCATTAACATCAACAATTATACATGAAGAACACAATTGCATAGTATAAAGGGAGGGGCAATACCCTGAACAATGAGTCTGTCCAATAATACATTATACAATCTTTCAATATTACAAAGCTTTACAAATATACATGGAAATCACAAGTTTCATACTTAGCCAATTTTACAATCTTGTCACACCACCATGTGACAACCAAGATTTCCTTGCCTAAGGCAGGCGGGCACGCCCTCACATGACCTGCTTTCCACACTTCACAACTGAACTTTGTCTTCGTGCACGACGGACGGGTGACTCCACCAAGACACCAAGACACCTTTCTTTTACCTCCGCATGGTGGGTGGGTGACCTCACCCAAGTCCCCTTCTCCACCTTTGCGTTTTCCTTCACATGACGGGCGGGCGCTCACTTGAGCTGCCCAAGAACCTGTGCCACGTCATCGCACAAACTGGGCACCCACGCCTTCGTTCAACCATCGGGCACTCCTTTTCACAACTGGGCGCCCACACCCATGCACGCCCTACACTTCAACTGGCAAGTGCTCCTGTTTGCTCGCGCCCAACGCCTTCACCCAATACTTCTTGCGTTCTCCGTGTGCCTTCGCCAAAGTTTCAATGCATAGAGCTGCACCCTCAACTCACACTTGTATTTCTTGAACTGTGCCTTTTCCTTCTTGTTCGAAGTCGAATATCCGATGCTCAAATGAACTCCTCGCACCGTTCACTTATACGAGTGGCAGGGCGAGTTAGCCTACCCGGCCGACTCATCCTCCACGCTATAACGCACCCCAACTTCATCGCAATTACTTCGTCAAACTGCTTCCAAGTCGGGTCGGCCCCGTGGGTAATCATCTGTGCTCCCACGCATATAAATCCATCACTTTCCTCCATTCGTGCTCGCATATAACATAACTCCACGCACACATCAAGTCTGAGCTGTTCGTTCAAGACTCTAACCGCTCATCCTTCGCTCGAACGCGGTCGCACCTCGGGCGGAAACGTAGGTCCTTACCTCCTCCTCCACCTGAAGTCATTGTCGTCCTTGACAACATCCCATCCTGGTAACCATCCACCAAGATCATCAATACTTGTCTCATCCTCGGTCTATGATGTCAACTTCTCCACATACTTCAAACATCCCTGCAACATATGTAGAACTCCCATCTCCATCACGTGTCGTTCCATCCTATGAACTGTCATCCTTCCTGTCTGCCTGATGTCAACATCTCTCTGGTACACTGCTAGCCCCCATGACTTGAACTAGTCGGGTGATTAGTCCAACTGTCACGTTCAAATCATAAGAATGTTCGTCCTTATGCCCTCACCAGTCTATCTTGGATTTTGCCACATCTTGGACTCACCAAGAATCTCACCAATGCTCAAGTCCATGGAAACTCCATCCCATCTGCAACATGTCTTGATGCTTGATGTAAAACCATCCCTGCACCATCTGTCATACCTGCTCTACCTGTTTTAAGGACTCACTGCCATGAGCAGCTAACAATGAGCCCCATCTTCTTTCCCATATTAGAATATTTGGAGGGAGTAGAGCCTGAAGGCTCACCCTCACTAATAAACTCAATCCATTTGTCAAGATTTTCTATCTCCATCCTCTGTAGATAAGTGACCCAATCCTCCTCCCGAACATTTGGCCTCACATATGCCTCATCATCATCATCATCCTCAACCACTTCTAGCCTTCTTGATAAATCCAAGATACTATTAGAAAGAGTCCTGATGACCAACGATTGCTCGGTAAGCTTTGTCTCAACCATAGACAACCGCCTACTCATATCTTCCATCCACTTCTCATCCTCCATTTGCGTTACTGCCAGCTTACAATCAAGTTTTGTCACTCCAATAGTTGGTAGACCAATGGGTACATCCTCCCTTCCATCGTAAATGTACAACCTCTTCAAATGTGGAACAATCATAGCATCGAATTGTTTCAGGAATTCCATTCGCAACACAGCTTCATAGTCATCTATTCACACTATAGTGAAGTCGACCTTCCCTGTCCACTCACCTAGAGTTGTATCCACCTTTTCAACTACACGAAGAACACACTCAGGAGGAGAATTGACTGTCTTCATCCGTGCCTTCACCGGTACAAATTTCAGCCCAATTCTTCTCGCAATATCTTCTCCCACGAAGTTGTGAAAGGCCTCACTATCCACCGTAGTGAGTATATCAACATCTCCAACCTTCATCCGAACATACTCCAACTTGTTCCTCTCGTGATCCCTCCAAGAGATCACCTTTGTAGCAGTAGCACCACCAAGTATCTGCATCATCCCCATAGAAGCTTCTTCATTTTTCGCATTAGATTGTGCAATAGCAGCCACTTTCGGTCTAGAAGGACAATTCTTCACCGTATTTGGTTCAGCACATATCAAACACTTCAAGGCTTTCTTTGTCTTCGAATTGTGATCCGATTTCGAAGCATCATCCTTCTTCTTATCTTTTGGCTTTTCAAACTTCTTCTTCCTATCATCAGAAGTCTCATCATAATGCTCCACCAACCTTTCCACAACAGAAAAAACTTCTTCAAGTGTTCTAATCCTCTGCCTCTTCACTTCATTGCATGCTCAAGGCTTCAATCCAATAATGAAATTGAACACCTTGTCCCTCTCTGCCATGTCAGGAAGTTCCAGATCCGTACTTGCAAACTCCCGCTGATATGTCTGAAGGTTCCCTATCTGCTTTATGAACTTTATCTTCATCCTTGCTTCCCACGTTTCATCTTGAGGACTAAAATGGGTCTGCAAATCTTTCTTCATCTCATCCCATGAAGTAATGTCACCAGCACTACGATTGGAAATCTGATCCATCCTCCTTCGCCACCACATCTTAGCATCCTTTGTCAAGAACTGAGCAGCTACCTTAACTTTCGTCTCATCATGAGATAGACCCAATCGTTCCAAGTATTTCTCCATGTCCCATAGAAATTTGCCAAGAGTCTTCGCACTCCTTATACCATCATAAGATTCTAGTTCTTTGACTTTCACATGAGGCACTCCTTCACCTGAGTTATGCCTCACGACCTTCTTCAATACTGCGATCTCATCTCTGGCTTCGTCAAGAGATTTCTGCAAGTCCACGATCTCTTCAAGACCTCGGTCTCTTGCCTCTTCAATCTCCTTGGCCCTTACTTCAAGTTGTGTACACATAAGATCAGTGTACTCGTGTTGAGTCTGGAGTTCATCAAGCTCTTCCTTCATCTTCAAATTGGCCTCTTGATCTCTCTCGATCAAGTCCATCTTCTTAGTCCAAAAAGCTTCTAAGTCCTCCATCTTCTCCAACACTTTTTCAATGAATGCCATAGTAGCATCCTTTGCACCGTGACTAGACCCAGCTTGAGATTCAGCTGCCATTGCTAACAACTTCCTTCTTCTTTGCAATCTAGTTTTGACCATTCAAGAGCTTCACCCAGATGCCTGCAACTTGAACTAGCCCTTGTTCCACTTGTGTGAAACAGCATCCTTCACCTGCAAGTATTTGCTCCACTATCCTCAATTTCCAAGCTTCCAAGTGTACCCACACCTGCACTTCATCACAAGCAAACTTGCTCTAACACCAGCTCCAACTGAGCTTTGATACCACCTGTCACGACTACCGGAGCCTCAGTAGTCTTTCAATCGAGCTTTCGGTGTGTGGCACCACTGAACACTTTCTTTTCACCAATACTTATGTTCGTGGACTACGCCTAACCACTTATTCTACTTAGTTTGTGTTTCACAACCAAGTAATTATTAATTTTCCTTTATACCAATGAACACCCATTCACATTCATTAACATCAACAATTATACGTGAAGAACATAATTGCACAATATAAAAGGAGGGGCAACTCCTTGAACAATGAGTCTGCCCAATAATATATTATACAGTCTTTCAATATTACAAAGCTTTACAAATATACTTGGAAACACCAAGTTTCATACTTAGCCAATTTTACAGTCTCGTCACATGACCGTGTGACAACAAATATTTCCTTGCCCAAGGCGGGTGGGTGTGCCCTCACACGAGCTACCTTCTGCACTTCACAACCAAACCTTGTCTTCGTGCACGACGAGCGGGTGACTCCACCAAGTCACCAAGACACCCTTTGTTTACCTCCGCATGGTGGGTGGGCGACCTCCCCCAAGTCCCCTTCTCCAGCTCCACGTTTGCCTTCACCACGTGGGCGCTCACCCGAGTTGCCCAAGAACCCGTGCTAACTCGTGACACAAACCGAGTGCCCATGCCTTCGTTCAACTGGCGGACGCTCCTTCACACAACCAGGAACGCACGCACATGCACGCCCTACTCTTCGACCGGTGGGCACTCCTACCCGCCACCAACGCCTTCACCAGATACTTCGTGCGTTCACCGTGCGTCTTCGCCCCAATTTGGGCACATGGAGTTGCACCCTCAACTCGCACTTGTATCTCTTGAACTACACCTTTTCCTTCTTGTTCAAAGTCGAAGATCCGATGCTCAAATGAACTCCTCGCTCCATTCACTTATATGGGTGGTAGAGCGAGTTAGCCTACCCAACCAACACATCCTCCACCCTATAATGCACCCCAACTTCATTGCAATTACTTCGTTGGCTTGCTTCCAACTCAGGTCACCCCTGCAGGTAATCATCTGTGCTCCCACGCATATAAATCCATCACTCTCCTTCATTTGTGCTCGCATATAACATAAATCCATGTGCACATCAAGTCCGAGCTGTTTGTTCCAGACTCCAACCACTCGTCCTTCGCTCGAACGTGGTTGCACCTCGAGCGGAACCGTAGGTCCTTACACCTTGTCTTTGTTGCTCTCCAATATTAATAGTTGTTTTCTCCAAAATCAATCATTGTGATGTATGGAGTTTTAGACATCAAATAATTTTCAGTGTGATTTATTTTCTATTATATGCAAAGTAATTAACAATATTAGATAAGGGAAAATGGGAATAATAAGAATTTACCCAATTATGAATAGTTTATAGTTTCAAGAAACAAACATTTGGGGTAAGCAAACATTTGATTTGAGATGAAAATTCAAGTATTGTGTTTATGGTTGAAATATTTTTATGTGCTTACATTGAGAGTGTGTGTGTGTGTTTTGGGGGTGAGAAGGAGAGACAAGGGGAGATAGAGATATAGATGGGGTGGGGAGAGGGAAGAAGAGAGAGGCAAAGATAGGGATGAAGGAAGATATATATATATGGAGAGGGAAATGTTAAATAGGGAGAGAAGGGGAAGAGAGAGAGAGAGAGAGAGAGAGGGAGGGGAAACCGTGGGACATAGGGAGAGATAGATAGATATATAGAGAGAGTGTGTATGTTTAGGGGTTAAGATAAGGGGATAGATAAGGAGAGACAATGTGAGATAGAGATATAGATGGAGGAGGTAGAGATGTGCTTACACAGAAATCAATGCACACTATTAATCTAGTTACTTTGAAATTAATGTACATCATACATCTCGTTGCATCAAATCATAAATCAACATCTACAATAAAACCAATACATCTAGTGCAAACAATCAAATAGGATTAGAAATCAACATCTATACCAAAATCAATGCATCTAATGCAATCATTCAAATATGAGTAGAAATCAACATCTACGTTGAAATCAAATGCATCAAGTGTAAGGTATTAAATATGATTAGAAATTGACATTTACACTGAAATCAATGCATCTAGTGCAAGCAATCAAATAGGTTTAGAAATCAATATCTACACTAAAGCCAATGCATCATATGAAAGCAGCCAAATAGGAGTAGAAATCAATATTGGCATCTACATCTACATTGAAATCAATGCATACAGTGCATGCCATCAAATAGGATTATAAATCAACAACTACATTGAAATCTATACACTATTTTAGTGAAAATATATAATATTCATGACTTTCTAGATCTAGCTTCTATGTTTGTATTTGTCTCTACGAGACTCTTTCTTCTTCCCTCTCTCTCTACCTTCCATTCTGTGTCTATCTATCTCCACCTCTCCCTCTCTCAATTCCCCTCCCTCTCGCCCATGTCTCACTCTATCCTCCTCTCCCCAACTTTCTCTATCTTTCTCTTCTTCCCTCTATCCCCTTGCCATACATATTTATACCTCTCTCCATCTATCCTTATTTGTCTCTCTATCTCAACCCCCTAAACATATGTCACGCTCTCTCTCTCTCCCCCTGCATCTATCTATCTATCCATCTATCTCTCCCTCTTCCTTTCCATATCTATCTCCTCTCTCTCTCTCTCTCTCTCCCATCTATCCCTCTTCCCCCCTCCCTCTCTTTGGCTCTCTCTTCTACCCCATCTATATCCATATCTTCCATTGTCTCTCCTTCTCACCCTAAAAACATACACACTCTCTCTCCATCTCGCTCTCTCTCTCTCTCCATCTCTCCCTTTCCACTCCCTCTCCACCTTTCTCTTTCGATGTCTTTCTTCCCCTTCCAACTCCATCTCTTTCCCCCCTTCTCTCTCTCCTCTCTCTCAAGTTCTCTCTCTTTTTCGTTCCTTTCTCTACCACCTCCCTCCCTCTCTCCCCCCATCATACACACTCTCTCTCCACCCTCCAACTGTGTCACAATCTCCCTCCCTCTCTCCTTCTCTCTCTCTCCCCCTCTCCCCCCTCCATATCTATGTCTCCCTATCTCTCCCTTCTCCTTCGTTCCCTATCTTTATCCTCTCCTTTTCTCTCTCTTCCCTCATCTCCCATCTCCCTCATTCCATATTCATCTCTCCTTTGTCACTCCCACTCTTCCCCCCTCCAAATCCATCTCTCTCCCTCCCTCTTCCCCCCTCATCTCTCTCTTCATTTCTCTCT